>KN512699.1:4518-21169 GCA_000787155.1 Scartelaos histophorus | reverse complement strand
AAGGTTAGAGCAAATTACCAGTTAAAACGAGTATAAACCTCCACAGCAACTCCTGAATACTGGAGTATGTATATTTATTTTAGGCGGTTTAGGCATATTTTATGACTTGGGTTACATGTTTCTGATCTTTTAATGAGAGTCTGAATGACACAGATCTGACTTTTTCAAATGCGACCCAGGCCACTCGGATACGTGCTCCTAAAACTGATACATATCCAATCTTTTGACACGCGACTTCAGTCTGAACGGCCGGGTCGCATCCACCCGACCTACACGTCATCAAATGTGCTCGAACGCTCTTCTCGTCGTGCAAAAATTGTGTTTGAACTCTGTGTCAGTGAAGCAGCGTGCTCGAACGCTCTTCTCGTCGTGCAAAAATTGTGTTTGAACTCTGTGTCAGTGAAGCAGCGAAGCACAAACAAATCCCACCACTCTTGGCTGCTCCTCACACCCGCACGTTCATTTCTACGGACGTTGCTTCCACTGCCCCAGAAGATGCCAAAAACAACCCAAAACCTCGTCGTCCTCCTCCCAAATCTCCTCCTTTAAAAAAAAATAAGCTGTCCATGTTCTGGCTACGGTACGACAGCAGCTTTTCCTCCAGTGCTCATGCTGGACACTTGTGGGGCGTTTAAAGTTCATGCTGAAGATCACGTACGAGTCTCATTTAATTGGAAATGTGAACGACCTCGCAAAAAAAAAACAAACAAGAACGTATTTCCCAAAAAAATTGCGCAGTCTGAAAATAGCCTTAGTCATTTCTGCTGGCAGCTGTTTGCTCATCAGTCTTTGCTTCTTTATTGTGATATTTAATCAGTCTAGAAAATGGACCACGACCAACAAACATGTGTCTGTGATACTGTCAATTGGTTTTCAGGGTTGTCTGATTATTTTTAAGTGAAAAACTTACGAATTTGATTAATGATTATAGGATTATAAGTACTTTACAGTTTGTTTTTTCTGGTCATCAGTGAATCTCAGTTCTGCACGTGGCCGATTTCTGCAGAATGAATGAGCAAAGCACTTTATGTAATTTTATTTGTAAATGAGAAGATTATGCGATTGAGTCGGTTTATTTATTTATTTGTCTGTGGACAGGATTTCTTGGAAACTACTGGACGGATCTTCATGAAATTTACCAGAGGTAGATCTTGGCCCAAGGACCACTCCATTACATTTTGGTGATGATCCGGATCTGGACCTGGAATCTGGATCTGGATCTACAATCTTAGTGAGATTCCTCAGAAACTACTGGCCGGATCTTCATGAAATTGTCACCAGAGGTAGATCTTGGTGCAGGGACGACTCTGTAAAATTTTGGTGATGATCTGGATCCAGATCTGGATTCTGTGTCCACGTCATCCTTTGGTGGAGATCAGAAACCTCGGATTGCTCTTGTTCCACATGCCACTGAAAAAAAAAGAAAAAACTAATCTGATTTAACGATCACGTTTGTCCGAGCTCGAGACGTATATATCAGATATATGAGAGATGAGTCTGGATTTGACAGGCAAATGTAATGCAAGATGTTAAAAGAAACTTAACTTGACAAGAAGAAATTATAATCAGATACAGGCTTTTTAATGTGCTCTGTTTTTTTTTTAGAAGGTCTGAGCTCAACACACCATCAAAATAATGCAATCCCCAATAAGAGCCGGCGGCCTCTGTTCAGTGTACAGTAAGTCTTCAAATATCAAACGTCTGCTTTTGATCCACGGCATATTGAGTGTGGCTCGTGGTGATTGGTCCAGAGCCTCACTGGGAGAGCACTGCAGACTGTGGCCGTGAATCTTTTATAAGTTCAAATGGAGATGTTGTGCTGCTGTTAAACATTCACAGTCTGCTTCAGAATGAACGCAGAAACCAGAATGAGGGATGCGAGCGAAGGGGAGCCTGGGAAGACGAGAAGGAGGGAAAAAAAAACATGTCACGTGGAGCGAAGGGGTGGATTTGGAAGCAATAAAAAGCAGCGTGTACATGTATGTGCTCATGTATATTACAGTTACGACGGCAGCTCATCCCGGTCGCTGTACTTCGGTTTTACAGTCTTACAAACGTGAAAATCAGGACTAGTTCATCTAAAATACATCACGCCCATCGACCATCCTCTCTGTTTTGCTTTCACAGTAATGCTAATAACAAATAGTATGCAAACGTGGACTTCCTGTGCGCAGCGATTCACACAGCAGACCTGTTCGGACGCTATATTTCAAATTTATTTTATTGTTTCTTCGAGCAGAGGAAGGTCCTTATCTTTATGTTGGATAAAAGCTATTGTCTGTGCGTAATTGGTGACACCTAAGCTATTACCCATTTAATAGTAGAAATGCCGTAAATGATGTTTCAGTCTGCTTGTGCGAGAGAGCAAGAGACTTAAGGGGAAGTCTACGCTTTTTTTTTCTTCTTCTTTGTTGCCTGTAAATTGACTGTTCCACTGTAAATAATTTTCATGCACGTTTGCCACATTTTTACACCTTTTTGCACAATAAAACCGCCCCAAACACATTTCTTGATTGAGTGTTTTTTGGGTTTTTTTTAAGAATCCCATCACACAAAGTCCCTCAGATCTCAAAAACCAAACCGGGCCATGGGAGACGACTGGGAATATCAGGTGCTTGTCGTGTCCTCAGGCAAGGCACTTCACCCAAATTGCTTAGTATAAAAGCGGTACGCGCGTGCTTGATTAGTGTTGGTCGGCCGATGGCGCAGATTGGCCATTTTACATCTTTCAATCTGTCCCGGGGCAGCTGTGGCTACAAAATGAATGTGGAGTGGATGAATAATGCACTTTAAAGCGTCAAAAAAAGCGCTTTATAAAACCGATCCATTATTTTGTATTCTTAACACACCTCGGAGTCACTGAAATGGTGAAGTACATGTAGTTCTGCTCTGCTCTAACACATAATACAGGAGCATAGTATGACTGGCAGAGGAGCCCGAGCTGCTGCTGCTGCTACAGGACTGGAAATGCACAGAATAAACATGCAGCTCCTTTACCTTAAACAGGAATCCTATGTAGTCTGCACCCTTCTTTTTACTACGAACTACAATCGCAACAGACCGGGGCCGCCAGTGTGTAAACCTGCAGATACAAGATACGTTACTGTCTCAGAGCTGTAGTTACAAGGCTCGACATGGAATCTTTTAGCTACAACTGCCCCGGTAATGAGGCGTAACCCTTTCATACCCGTGACAGAAGTAAAGACAGAGATTTTTTTCCATTTGTTTCATTCTCGGTACATGAACGGGCCCAGGTGAAAGCTCAGAACATGCAAGAATTCCCTCCCTGAGCTGCACAGGCTTCACTAGCACTGGTATGTTGAGAAAGGAATATTTCCCTCCCTCCGTTTTCCAAAATAACATCGTGCACACAAGTTTCTAAATACGCCATCAAGCAACATCATAACTACTCCGAGCCTACGGGTGGTAAATTTTCACGCCACTCCTCCAGGGTAAACACTTCATTTTCTGCAGTCCGCCCAGGTCGGACCCAAAACCGGCGACGTTGGTGGCGACGGCGACTGTGTTTTCTAGTAGGAGGGAGAAGTGACAAAATTGCTGAGCTCCGAGCCTCATTCGTCTCAAAAGTGTTTGCACCAGAAGAAGAAGTGCAACTGCTGTTCTGATGCTGCAGTGTCACATGATCATCTTATTGCAAAAGGTAAATATTGGTCGCATTTTGGGCGCGTCAGCTGAACTCCAAACTGCCAAACCATCGTTTTCCAAAATCTCCAATTTAGCCGGAGTTTTTAGAAAGACTCGTTTTCAGAGGCGAATACTCTGCATGTAGACAATGAGTACAAACGATGGAAAAAATCCAAGGCACTCACCGGTTGAAATAAAATGCCTTTGTTAATTTACGGCATGTCAAAATGGACAACTTAAAAAGTCCCAACGCATTTCAGCCTATGGCTTTCCTTAGGGGACAAAACGTTTTGTTTATTTCAACCATAGACTGTATAAAAAAGTGGACTAAGCGAGTGTGACGTCACCCATAGCGTTTAGCGGCGCTCAAATGAGGCTCGTGATGCTAACGGTTACAGGAGCGATTCTGGAGCCAGGATCTATGTTATGAATAGGATTTTGACTAACAAAATAGCGGGGAAAAAAATCAGGATCATGTGTCGCGGGTTAATAAGAACATTTTAAGACCAAGATGAAGAGGATCAGTGCAGCAGGTCCAGAGAGACGAGCGACAAGATCCTAATGTAAGTCAACGGGAGCCAGAGTCAGAAGGAGCCGGAAGAGCCTCCTGGAGCACTTCCTGTTTGGCACGCGGCGGCTAACGCGTTAGCTATGTCCATTCATATATATGGTCTATGATTTCAACTGATGAGTGCCTTGGATTTTTTGCATCTTTAAACTGACTTCCCTCCCTAAAGAGCTCCACTGTGTTTTTTCTACTGTGTATTATCCTCTGGAGGTCCAGGAAACGCTGTATGTGCTAACAGGGCCTGATTCATGAATTGACTGCAGATTCTGGAGTTTATGTAGTGACCATTTAGATCAGAGAGAGGCATTTTAAGTTTAACCGTGCTGTATTTTAGCATTGGAACTGGCAACTCAAATGAGAGAATTATGTGAGGCTCATTCTGCTTTCTGATCGGATAATCGCCCCGAGAACAAAAACACCAAATAATGATCATCTTTTCCAATATTTTTTGTATTGAATTCAAATTATTATCAGGTTCAGGCTCTTTTTGGTTGGACGCAGCGGGACGGCGTGGACATGCCTGAGGCGGGGTTCTGCTCTCTGCTTCGAGTACACTGTTCCCACACACCGCCAGCTCAGTCAGAATCAGAGGCATGTGTGGCTCGGGCTGTCGCTCGCTGTTGCTATGATTTATACCCAGGGCAGGTCTGAATGTGCACAGCCAATTAAACATGGACAGAGCCGAGCAGTGATGGGCTGGTCGTTAGCCGAGGGTTAATTAGACACAGACAAATCCACTGACCTCATTTACATACAGTGCACAGCCTTGTTTATGTTTTAAAGCTCCACAACTTTTCTGGAGGGTCTGTAACCTCATAAAAACACGTGTATTTCAATAAAAGACAAAGTGCGGTGTAGCTTATATATTTTAATGTATTTTATTATGGGGTGTTAACTGCAAACAGCATTAGATCATTAACTTTTATTGTTTTAAAAATGGTATGTTCATCTAAAACAGCTAGTTTAATAAGTTTCACGCGCTGATTTTCCGCTCTGTTTGCTCTCCGTGTTAAGTCACCCCCCCTTCAGAGCACTATCGCTCCACAATCAAGCATGCTAATCCAATCCCGCTAATGAAAATACTGGACGTCGCGTCAGGTTTGTGATGTTGCTGCACACAGTTTGTATCGTGTTTTTGTATTTTCAAGCAGAAATGTCGCGTTGGAGGAAGGGCGACGTGGGCTTGTGGGCGGAGCCTTGTACAGAATCTAAGGAGGGTTTAAATAAGGCCTGGGAGAGATCGCTAAATTACTCAAACGTGCACGGATGACGCCTCAATCCTCTTCAGGCATGTAAAGCTCCACATGCCTTGATGAGACAATATTTAAATGATATTATTGTTATAATGGTACGTGTGTATAGATTGCATAATCCCTCCTTAATGGGAATAATAGCCCATAAAAGATGCATTAAAATGTGTGAGACTGTTTGGCCCGACAAAGTCATTACAGCCCATTACATGAGTATAAAAATAAAACTGGTCTGTGTTGACTCATCTGATTGTTGTTATTGACTGACCCCCCTCCTCTGCTCTGACCGCCGCTCTGGCCTCTGCTGTGTACATGGACACTACTGCCCTCTGTGTGTGTGTGTGTGTGTCTGTGTGTGTGTGTGTGTGTGTTTGTGTGCGCACAATCACACAGTCTGTTTGATGCCTCACAGCTGGCTCCTTGTTCATTCTATTATCCCTTTTCATGCTTTCAGCGCAAAAATGAGAATTGCCTTAAGCTAGTTTGTATTAAATATCAAAATATATCATTTTTCTTGTTATAATTGAACTTCTTTCGGACTTCTCATTTGCACATCCACAAATGCATAATATAATGACTTTGTTTTGGCCCAGAATGCGGTATACCTTGAGTCCAAACACGGTCATGAATAAGTCATTGAGCGGCTAGCTTCAAAGCTAGCTTAGCGCTCTAATAAAATAATGAAATCTGTGTGTGCTGGAACGCACCAGGAGCTCGGATCAAACACAGCTAATATCTGATGTACTTTTATGAGTTCAGGAAGCGCTGGACTGTAAACATACACATCTTCATGCATTATAATAACTACAATTGAATATCTACTTCATTTATGTGCTTTTGTTTATTATTATTTAGTTCTTTTAGTGAGGGTTGATTATAAATGGTTTACCTGGAGAGGATGGCGCTTTATCCAACAAAGAGAACCATGGCCTCAGATTTGTAGGAGCTCATTTTCAGCTCAATTACCCGCTCATCCACTTTTTCCAACTCGAACTCCTCAAACCTCCTGGACTGTTTCAAGAGCGTTAATAGCTCTTTGACCAACAACTACCTCACACTCCTTGCGGGTCATTGCCGTAACAAGCTCCAGAAACCTTTTGGCCACAGCTCCGAGCAGCCACATCCACAGCGAGAACTTTGGAGAACATGGTCCACCTGGTCTCCATGTCCCTACTCGATTAGCGGAGTTACTTTACTACATAATTCTGTATATCTTGCATCATATATCTCAAAATATACATGCTTTAAGCTACTAAACTTCAATTTTTTAGAAGTCTCATATCACCCCCACCTCTCATGCAGGAGTCAGCGCTCAGGTTTTGGGTTCGGTGGATTGTTTTACCTGGTGGTCTTTGCACAATTTGCCTTCCTCCTCTTATAAACCATTTCAAACGCACAGACTCAGACGTACGAGCTTGTTACACACTTTGGCCCTTTGTCTGTACGAATATTTGCTTTATTGCAGAGTATTTGTTGAGGGGGGGGCAGGAACAAGGTAATTATTGTATGTAGTTCAGTTTCATTGTGGTGAGGAACAGAACTGTAATAAAGGGTTCAGTAGAATAATTGAAGCCGATGTTTGATGTTGGCCTTGCGTCGTGTCCTTGGGCAAGATATTTCAACCATTTTACTTATATAAGAGAGAGTGTGTGTGAGTTTATGCACGTGTGAAAGTGGAGCAGTGGCAAAGCGGTTGCCAAATAACAAAACGGTCTCACGTTTGGTTTGATTTCTTAAATCCTACTGGTTATTTCTGGGTAAAGTTTGCATGTCGGGGTTTGTCCATTTCCTCCAGTTTCTCACATCAACCAGCAAAAACGCCTTCATTCGATCAGCTAATCCGCCAGAAAGATTCCCCTTCACTACAATACAGTGGTCCCTTGTTCATCGTGGGGGTTATGTTCTAAAAAAATAAGACGCAATAAGCAAAATTCGCAAAGTAGTCAGCTTGTTTTAAGGCTTAATGCACTTTTCTCAGACAGGAATTAACATTTTCTCTCATTTCTCTTTTGTTTAAACACTCTCAAAGTTCAAACCTCTGTAGATTAAAAATAAAACTGGTTAAAACTTATTGCTGCTAACGGATTGAAGATTAATTTATTCCGTAACAGCACTTACAGTAATCTCTATCTTCTTTCAGCATGTCCAGAAGTCCAACTTTTTGCGCGATGTTTAGCATCTTCCCCTGCCTTTTGGGTGAGACCGCAGGAGCCTTTGTCGGTGCAGAACGTCTTGTCGACATTGTGGGTTTTGTCTGGGAGAAAACTTGCAAACATACAGCTCTTTAGAGTCCCGCTGCTAGCAATCAAACACTGATGTAAATTTGGCAACTTGCTGAATTCTCTACTGTATGAGACCCAGCACGGAGGAGATGGACTAACAGTGTCTACAGTCCCATAGCCAATCAGGACGCAGAACACAATGCACGTTCATAAACTATTAAAAAAAAAAAAAGCATGAAAAATTGCACAAAAAAAAAAAAATTAAAAAAAATCAGCGAACAGCGAGGCCACAAAAGGTGAACCGCGTCTGAATGGCATTATAATTACCGCAGGCTGTGGTTTACTTCTGAGTGCGGTACTTCTGAGTCAGTATTGTTCACGCACATCGTACAGCCTTCACCACAAACACCATGAGCCACGTGAGAGTCCATCAGCTGCGATTGGCCGCCACATACGATGAGAAAAGCCTGTTGCATCTCAAATGTCCACTGCGACCTCCTTAACAAGCCAGTCTTACACAGTCTCCATGGATGCAGGAAAAAACTAAGTTAATTTTAGACAATCTACCAGTCCCTCGCTTGTGTCCTTTGAACTGCACACGCTGCGCTTCGAGAAATTATGATAAAAACTGAGCTCAAAATATAAAACATTGTGTTGGGCCATGGGATTAATGGATAAAAACGAGACTTCTTGTTGAATATGGTCCATTTACAGAGCTGTTCATTAATGCACACCATCCCTGCCAAATAAATAAATGAACAATCGAGCTGACCAATCGAATCCCATAGATAATTAGATCATAATATCATCATTAAATATAGTAATTGAATATTATGAAAATACATTGCAGCGATATTAAATTAGAACGTTTTCCCAGCCATCATTTTGTCCCTGATTGGCTAATCCACCTCAGTCATGCCCCCATCTAAAGTCTAGGAGATGGTGACCAAACTCACATCTCTTAAGAAGTGACAACAGTTTTGCCATTTTGTTTTTGCATTTTTCGGCTCTCATACCGTTCAGTAATTACGCCCAAACGTCTATGGCTTGCTCGCCGGGTCTACCTCATTTATTCGGTCTAAAACAGCTCTACCCTGGAGTCAAGAACATCAAGACGCTTAGGCTAGAAAACAAAGTGTGGACGGCGTGATCTGATGCAGCTTGACAGGCTCGTCCGTAACGGTTTTGAAGTCTGAAGAAATTAAAAAATCAATATGTTAGCGAGCGTCTGACTTGAGCCGATGAGGGGCCCGTGGACTCGTAACACCGACCTCCACAACGGGGATGGAAAAACGACGCATTTAGCCCAGGGCCCCGCAGGCACCGGGGGCAAGACTTGGCTGGGTTTGGATGGAGAGATGGAGGAGGTGGAGGAGAAGAAGAAGTCGGAGCTGCAGCCCACCCACACGCGAGCTTTGATCGGCGAACGGGAGAGGTGGACGGGCAGCGCAGCCAAAGTGTGTCCGTTGTTGGGAAGTTAATTCAGCAATAAAACAAATGTAAACTTGTGCAACTCGCAAGGCTCCGGGCTCAGTGGGATTTGTGCTTTATAGACTCAGGTCAGTCAAAGCTGTGAGAGAGCGCAGACAGAGTGGAGATTAAGTCGACACAAGCTTTCTGTGTGAGGTCTGTGTAAGGTCGGTCAGAATGTTTGTCTACCGGGCAGTGTTGGGCACTTAAAGACTGTTTTTAGTTACAGACCACTGAATAGCTTATTACATTGTTTTTTGTTATGTATTTTGTTGCATGGTCCAATCAGAGTACTGTCTTCTGAATACTTTCATGGCGAGATGACTTTAAAGGTCAGATTTTTATGGTTTGTCCTTAAATAATGAAAAAAAAAAACAACAAAAAACAGTTTGCAGTGATCCAGTGTTATCCTTCACTTTCTTTATGCATTCATGGGCACTTTTCACAATTTTCAAACAAGAGCAGAGTTTTGCCGTCACAGTTAAGCTAACTAGCATGCTAACGTGCCCTTTCTGCTTATGGGACAATAAAATGCTTTGCTACTATATACAGACAGAACACAGCTTGCTTATTTTAACACCAAGAGTTTCTTTTACAACTTATTACTAGGGTAAGACATATTTTGCTTCGAGAAACTGTATTTTGATGCCACAAAATAAAAAAAAGTAACTTTACTCTTACTTTACTCTTACTTTACAATTACTCTTACTCAAAATGAGTATTCTGAATATATATTTTTTGCACATGCATTTAGTCATATCCATACACTCAGTGGGAAAATAAGCCCACTGAATGCTATGCTAATAAAGCAATACGCATGTTCTGTGTGAACACAATTCATCATGAGTCCAGTGATCATTTTCAGGCTTTAAATTCTGTATTTTTTACCTGTGACCATAGAAAAGCAATACTTTTAGTCAATATTTCAGGCTTTAAATTCTGTATTTTTTACCTGTGACCATAGAACGTATATATGAATGATGTAGCTAACACGCTAGCTGCTGCGTACCAAACAGGAAGTACTCCAAGAGATTCTTCTGACTCCAATTGACTTACATTGACTGTGGCCTCATCATCTTTGTCTTTTAATGTTCTTTTTAATCCACTCTCCATGAACCTAGATTTTTATTTTTTTCCCCTATTTTGAAGCATCAGGAGACTCATTTGTGCAGCACTAAACGCCGTGGGTGACGTCACACTCGCTTAATCCACTTTTTTTATACAGTCTATGCCCGTGATGCAACAATTCGGGTATAACACGAACAAGAACATTACAGTAGTCAGTAGCGATGCAGGAATGTGACTCCAGGAAGTCACTGTAAACATTTTTGAGACTTATGAACGATGAATTCAGAGCGGTACTACAGATGCCAAGAGTGCTCGGGCTCCATCGGAGTATGAAGGCTTATTCTGAGCAGAGCACTATACACCGTGGAGAAGGCAACAGGATTAACACCAGCAGACTATGTGTGTGTCTCCAAACCCTCCCTCCCCTGGCCTGTGTCAGATTGGCTGTAAGCTCCCCCTGCTTCTCTCTCCACAGAGGGGTTCAGTGTAAATGTACCCGCCTGGGCCCTAAAAGTCGTCCTCTCGGCTCCAGCGTGGAGGGAGGCTGATGGTAACAGCACCCGGCAGTGGACCCAGGGCTGTGAGCCAGTGAGACAACTGTTCATGTTTATGGTTTTCAGAAGGCTCCCCGCGATATGTCAGAACCACAAAGCACTACAGCTCACAATCAGTGTTTTGTGTTTTATTGTTTAAATCATTTGATTGGACCGTGCCAAAATGCGGTTTTTAAATAGTTTCATTATCCACAAACGACCATAATCTTTCTTTCTATTTTTTCTTTTATTTTGCTTCTGCTCGTTCACTCTGAAGCCTGTTCCATTAACCTTCTATTTAAACTGAAGAAGGACACTTTTCTTGCATCGGGAGGAAGTGATTTTGGAGGAACTCGCCACCAACGCAAAACACAAGCGATGGGCAAATGAGATGGAGCTTGAAACAAATCGCTCTGAAGCCTCAGAGCTCGTCTCGCAGCGGCCGCTCACGTGTCCGAAGTGCGGAAGTATCGGTCCCTCCCCCTGCTGCTTCGCTCTGTGTGTCGGTCGCTTCAGTGTATCGAAGTGTTTCATCGGCTCAGCGAATGTTCCGCTCTGCTAATGGTTCAGAGCTTCACAGTGTTCTGCGCACTTCTGTTGTTTGACAAGCGCTAAACTTCTACAGTGTAAAAGATGCACCAATATTTCTTAAAAATGTTGGGTAGTGAGGAGTATTTCTGTGATGTTAGTGGTGATTTTGGCGATTTTCGGCATTTTTTTCATTTTTGACGGCATCTACAAGTGGAAAAAAGTGATCCATGATTTGGAGTCATTTTGATAGAAAATATACTGACAGTCAATAGAAACTTTAAGGTAGGAGTGTATGAGTATTTCTATTTGTTCGGGGGTTTTAAATGTTCCTTGTGGTTTTTTTGAAGTCTTAGTGTTTGGGTCGTTCAGAAAATGTTGAGTTGTCATGTTGTCACGGTTCATTGCACACGGGATCTTTTCAAATATGGCCCAAACTCCCATGGTGCAATACTCAATGTTACACCAACAATTTGAGGATTGGTTCTGGAGCCTTTATAAAGGTCCAAAAATGGCCCAATTATTAGTCCAGTGAAAGTGGTCATGCCACGTCTGTCACATGAACAGCGTCTCCGGGCGTCGGCTCTGCTGGAAGAGCTTGAGCTACAGTGAGATCTCCGGGCGTATGGGCTGTTCCCAACCCACAATCACAAACCTGTATGTGCCGAAGGATGGAGCCTGCATCAGTGTGAATGGAGCTCAGACCCACTACTGACTGTTGGGACGAAGGGTTTGTGAGACGCCATTTTCTTTGGTTAAGTTTACCATGTTTAACTTATTCATTCCACTTTAAATTTTGGTTTATGCAGGTCAGCAACCTCAAGAAATGATTCATATGAAACATTTTTGGGCTATAAAATAAAACCTATGTTAAAAAGTATGTCTCAACGTTTTCATTGACTGTCAGTGTAGTTTCGGGTTCCCAAATCATGGGTTGTGAGCTGGTTTACAATGTTAAATTTGTCCACTAAAGGTCAGTCTTTTTCCAACACCTCAGACACATCGAGACAATATTGCGACTGAGGTGTCAGTGCTTCACGAGGCTCCATTCGCCCGTCACTACAAGTCACCCGGCTGCAGGTGCTGGAGTTTAGGTAATGACCATTCAAATCAGAAAACCCTTTTAGTTTAAAACAAAATGGATTTCAGCTGCAAAACTAGCAATCCAAATGAGAGACCCAACCTGCTTTTTGATTGAATAATTCTCTTCAGGACACACAATTATAGCGTCAACAGCTTGTCCATCGTGTCCAATGTTTTTGTCACTAAGAATAAATTAACATTCCATTTGTGATCGCTAAAAGTTGTTTTTGATTTGTTTACCTCTTACCCGGGGACATGAATAGGTCATGTCCATAAAATCCAATAACACTTCTACATACACCGCCTTAAATTGTTATGGCATTTCTCGTTTCCCCGGGGAGTACACTGCTCCACCGCTCTCACTGCTGCTGACTAGTTGCGTTTAAGTGCTTTTTTTTTTCTTTTCTGTGCACTTTTGAAAACTGCTTAATTAGATAAAAGCCAATTCCTAGAGCAAAAATGTCAACATCCAAAAAGAAACTTAAAAACCAAACTATAGCTCGTTTATTCTCTTCTTTTCAGGGAGTACAGCTCGTTCTTTGTCAGTCCGGCGTTAGTTTAATCATTTACATAACCCAAAAAGAGGGGGAATGGCAGTGTTGGTGCGTTGAAAGTAATGGACAAAAAGCGCGGCTAAACAAGAAACTCTTCAGTCTTTATTAGGCTCCAGCCACAGCGACCCGGCCCCAGAGGCAATGGTCTGTTTATAGATTTCACAGTAAAGCTCTGTAAAGCATTGATCCCGACTCCAAACTTATTGTTATAGAAGAAATGATATCTCCTCTTAGTTAGCTCCTCAGAGTTAGAACAATCCACTTTTATCAGTAAAAAGGAAACAGAACCCGGCTAAACGTCAAAATATATAAAAAATATAATATTAAAGGGCAACTTCCTGATCGAGTTTGTTGCGTTTGCTTATCAAAAATAGACCTGGAGTTGTGTTTTGTTTCATTTACACATTTTTAACGCGCAAATCCTGCATCTCTCGCTCCACCTTTCCACCTTGTGATGTCACGCGGTTATACAGGAAGTGCTCCAGCGTGTTTTTAAACCTCTTATACTGCACCTTCAATCGATTTACTTGAATAATTTTAGCCCTGAAAGCGTAAATCTCTCCTGAACGAAAGGTAAAAAAATGTGGCGAACCAAAAAACGACCACTTGGGAGGTGGGATTTTGAGCATTTTGAGCTTTTGAGATGCAGAGAAATTATGTGTAAATGGAACAAAACACAACTCTAAGTGTGTTTTTGAGGATTTAACAGCATTATAACATGGATAAACGTTTAAAAGAGTCATTTTTTGATATTGTAAGACCTTAAACACTCACATTTTATCAGGTTTGTGAAGTTGTAGTCAGTGATAGTTGCATCCTGCTCTTATATTCATGAAAAACGTCCAAGTGTCAGGAACATATAATGGAATTTAATTGACTCTAATCAAGATAAATGCTTTTTAACCATGTTCTACAATATATGAAATACTTTGAGGCTGTAAAATATAACTCTAACTTCTGTTTCCACGCAGCAGTTTCTCAGGTAATAACTAATACAGATGTTACTGACAGGATTCTCCAACTCAGGAACACTGTTGCAGAGGATTGTGGGGAAACTATCTCCCTGACACGATCTCATCCCATGAATAATTACCACGGTGGATCCGGGATTGGTTACGTAAGTGTATCCCCGACTATTCCTGACGGTAGTTTCTGTGTCATGGTGCAATAATAAAAATAAAAAAAAAACATGTTCTTGACTCATGATTCAATCAGGCACAGACTTTTAAAATAGGAAATATTGTGCAAATTAGATTATTTTTTTAAAGTTTTGTACCTTGTCGTAATGTTCCTTCATCAGAAATGTCCCTGAAGTGGTTTTAAAAGTCATCCATGCATGTTTGAGGATTTGAGTGTTCAGTATATGGGTCAATGACGTCAACAGGCAAATTTAAAAATCTAGTTTCTGTTGAACTTTTTCAAATATTTACAATGTCAGGAGCATAAATCTGTGTTTGACATTTATATGAAGCATTTTTAGTGTTTTTTTATGGACATAAATCGGCGACGACCTTAAAAAATGTCATGTGGTGCGACCGAGAATAAACTTTAAATTGTTTTATTTTCTAAAACATGGTTTGGATGCTGATTTAAGTTGTGAGACATATGAACATGAGACTGAGATTTGAAAAAAATGGACACGCTTGGACTGTTTGAATATTATGGGGGAAATATCTGTTCAAGAAAGATGAAATTTCACGTGGGACTAAAAACACTTCAGAAAATATGACAAAAAAGAAAGAAAATAATTTTGATTAGATTTAGAGTCATTTTAAGGCCAAAACCAGGACTAAACCAGGACTAAACCAGGTCTAAACCAGGATTAAACCAAGTCTAAACCAGGACTGAACCAGGACTAAACCAGGTCTAACCCTTGACTAAACCCGATCTAAACCAGGTCTAAACCAGGTCTAAACTGGGTGCGAGCCAGGATTAAACCAGTTTTAAACCATATATTCTGGATAACCATGGATATTCTGAGTCATACGAACATGAGATTGAGATTTGAAAACATGGACACGCTCGGAGAATATTTGTTTGAATATTATGGAGGAAATATCGATTCAAGAAAGATGAAATTTCACGTGGGACTAAAAACACTTCAGAAAATATGACAAAAAAGAAAGAAAATAAATGTGATTAGATTTAGAGTCATTTTAAAGAAGTTTAAAAATCGTGAGTTAAGGGCGGACGGTCGCACCACATGAACATTTGACACTTTAAGGACAAAAAACATGCAGAAGAACTCAGGATTTGTGAAAAAAATGATTTGGTTCTATGGAGGTCAGAGGTTCTACAGGGATGTGGGGAATTATTATGATATTTGAACCTTTTTAACGCACAATTAGCAGTAAGATTCTGGTTCGACATAAGAACCTGAGTAACTTAAGGAGGGAAGCGAAAGGAGGGGAGATAATTTCATTTTTAAAACCATAAAAGGTTACGCGTTCGCAGTTAATACCCCACAGGCGTAAAATCCCCTCTTTTTTCCCAGACTTTTTCACTTCGGGAGTCGGTATTGTTTCCCTTTCCCTTCGCACATCTGCATCGGGTTCAGAGTTCACGTCGTCCCCTATATTCGGAGATGTTCTGATTCGCTGCATGTAACCGACTGCAGCTGCCACCTCCGCCTTTAATATCCTCAAATGCGCAAATCATTCTCACATCTCTATTCCGTGAGCGTGCACCTTCTCTCCGCTTCACAAATCCTCTCGACCCATAACTGCCACTCACGCTCGGAGAGATCGCTCCCAGCCTTTATCGTCTTTTCACGTGGAGTGGAAACAAATTAAAGACGCTCTGAACTATATCTGCGGATAAGATGTATTTTTCCGGCTATCAATTTGTCATAAGCGAGAACTACTGCTACCATGGATACAACTGCGACTAAAACTGCAGTAGCATAAGAAATGTACTGCCGCCGGTGTATTTTTCTAGCGGGGGATCGGTCACCTGCTTGTTTCTATGAGATCCAATCATTTATTTCCTGGATGAATTTTTTTTTACGTGTTTTTGCAAAGCCTCTAATGCAGAAAATAATTTGTTGCATCTGTTTTTTTTTGAGGAATCTGCGTAAATGTTGCAGCGGGCTTTAGTGGTTAACAATATTACAGCTTCAGATTTACTTTTTAATGCATGGAACGTTTGTCTGTGTGTTTGTTTGTTTCACTCATAACTCTCAAACCGCTCACCCCACCGACCTCAAATTCAGAGGGTTTGTAGCAGCCGATAATGTAATAATGGCCAATAATGTAATAACTGCCTATAACGTAATAACTTTTCTGTAATAAAGCCAATAATGTAATAAAATGTCTGAACCGATAACGTAATAACCTGTTACCAATAATGTAGTGAGATATTAGATTATTGGCTTGTTTAATATATAATAATAATAATAATAACAAGAGCAATCCGAGATTTCTGATCTCCGCTAAGGGATGACGAGGACACAGAAAATTTCATGAAGATTCGTCCAGCAGTTTCAGAGATATGCTACCAAGATTGTAGATCCAGATCCAGAATCCAGATCTGGATCCGGATCATCACCAAAATTTTACGGAGTCGTCCCTGGACCAAGATCTACCTCTGGTGACAATTTCATGAAGATCCGGTCAGTAGTTTCTGAGAAATCTCACTAACATTGTATATCCAGATCCAGATTCCAGGTCCGGATCATCACCAAAATGTAATGGAGTCGTCCTTGGGCCAAGATCTACCTCTGGTAAAAATT
>KN512698.1:9064-19618 GCA_000787155.1 Scartelaos histophorus | reverse complement strand
ATTATTATTATTATTATTTTAATTTGTTGTTATGGCAGTGTAAAGGTTTTTTTTTCCTTTATTTAGTGTAGCTAGTTGTTATTTATTGCAAAATGAAACCTTTTTAGAACTATATTCATGTTGACATAAGACCTGCTTGTGTATAATATGCATGCTATGATGAAGGTTACTGAGAGCAGGGGTCATAGCATCATAGTGAATTGTTTTGATTGTGCGCCGTGAGCCTTGTACGCAAATACAGAGAACAGCAGTACTGATAAAGATGTGTGTGTGTGTGTGTGTGTGCGCGTGTGTGTGTGTGTGTGTGTGTGTGCGTGTGTGAGGACTGAGGAGGCGCATGTGAGGTGGATTTCTCATCGAGGTTCTGTCGGAGCTCAGAGCCACTGATGTGTGATGTGGAGCTCCAAGGTCATCGCAGTAATGGACGGCTTATAGGAGCCCACAACCAGGCACTGCGCTATTCAAAACTGCATCATATTCATAATTATGGGACCAAAATAGACCCTAGTTTTATCAAATTAATACACTGTAGTAATTAGTTTTCTGAGAATGTATATGCTCCAGAATATTTTAATAACTGTAGAACAATTACAGCAGGTGCTTTCATGATATTCATTTTTTTTTTTTTTTTTTTATTTTTTTTTTTTTTTTTTTTTTTTTTTTTTTAATAGATTTTTCTTATATGATTTATTGGATAGAACACTAAGTAGCTTAAAACAGGGTGGAATTTGGGATATTCATATTTTTAGCTTCCTCTGATAGAACATTTTGAGGATTTTTCCGATTCAAAAGTAATATTTTGTTTTGCATAACAAACTGTGCTGCCATCTAATTCTTGACCATAGCTTAAGACCAGAATTGCACTTGCACTTTGCAATCTAAGAATGAGGAGTGCCAACAACACAATTTCTAATTGAAATGATAAAGGCTGTATTTTTTAGGGCCATGATAATTACTATATCAACTTATTGTTCAGTGAAAGATGGAACTATGTATTTGGTTGCTCAATATTTATCACGTGTACAAAAGGTGAGATATGGGATATTTTTGTTGTAATATTTGCATAGGGTTAAAAAATTACTTCTGTGGCTAATTATTGCCTCATTCTGCTATTTATTTGTTGCAATGCCTTTTAAATGAAACCGTCTATATTAAAGTGGTTTACTGGGATTATCTTGCACTGTGGTTAGTGAATCAGTGACATGTAGTAGTTTGAATAAGATTGTTTATCGTTATATATATCTTGAAAAGTTGTTATTGTGATAGGCCTAAGAATGTCCTATACAAATATCCAACCTATTCTTAGTATAAACTTCCCCAAATATTTGTATTAGTTTAGAAGTTCATATTAATCTTTTTCTTTCACATGGTAATGCTCCTAGATATGTCAGAGTAACAGTGCACTTTGAACAAAATCTTGTCAACATATTGCAATTTTTTTTTTAATATTTATTTCTTCTCATAATTATGCACCCCACAATAAAATCATCTTCATCATCAGAATTAAATGTGCTGAGCAATGATTTTTGTTTACATTCCCCGTTCTCTAATTTAGTGTTAACACTAATACTTCTCTGTATCTGTATAGCTCACAGCTCTCACTTACTGACTTGGGTGCTTGATGTAAAATGCAACGCCACAGAAATGCATGAGCACTGCCAAAGAGCATAAATCAGTCTCAGAAACAGTGAGTCAGCAGTGGCCTGGTCCGTCTTTGAGCAGGTCGGTGCTTGTTGGTGGCATTCATTCATTGTGTGTTTATGTTAACTTCAGAACAACAAAGCTTTATATTATTACACACTGCTCTTCTAAGAGTCTATTCTTGTGGTCTTGTAAAATATGCAGTTTGTCATTCCTGGCCTTTAGGATGTTTAAGAGTGGGCTGATGTTTTATCACAGTGAGCTGGTGATTCATGTGATCAGTATGTCAGTGTGTCAGACAAAGTGACGTTATGCACCAAACCTAGACCTATGTTTGCGTGGAAACTTCTGTACAGGGCTGCTATTATCACTCCACCTCTTGTAACCTAGTAAAACTGTTCATGTCAAATTGTGTTATGATTTACATTAAAAACAGAGTAGACCAAGTGCAGGGGTGGGCAATGTTGACTAAAAGCAATTTCTCAATATATTAAATGAATCAGAAATGGACAAAATTATCCTAGAAAGAGGTGGCTTGTATTCAGGTATTGCACAAAATGGGAATGGACACAAAAATGAATCACAAAAGTACAGAAATTTCACTTTATACCCTTGTTTGAAAGAACATTTGTTTTATTTTCTCACATATTTCTTACAGCTTTTATATTATAGACATAGGTATGGTATATCCTCAATTTAGTAATTGTCTCCAAAACTCTCTTCAAAAATCTCCAAAACAACATTATGCATTTTTGGTGTATCTCCCATCTCTAACCAACAAACCAGCGATGAAGATGACTAGTGTATTCATTGAAAATTGACTCCCAACATAGCTTTATAAATGACTGAAAAAATAACATTTAGTGCAAAATGCCATTCTGGATATTATTCTATGATATGATTATTTTAATTCTCAAGGACTGAAGACACCACATTAAGAACTATTGATATCAAGCTGACATAGTGTTTATGTGGTTTGTTCTATTTCTAGCATAATTATGATTATATTGAAGATCATAATTCCTTATCGTTTCCCTGAACCAGACCTTGTCAAATATTAATGTATTTTAATGTTCAGTTGTCCCTTGGCATATAGCCCCATGTTTGTCATTTCAATATCTCAAAGGCAAACTAATCCTATTAAAGGTTATGCAATCGATGTTGAGGTGGCTTCTGTAGACCAGTGATGCCACTGTTTCTGCTGATTCATCAGTGAAATTGCTGAATCATGAAACCCGAACATGTGGCCTGATCAGTACTCTGTAATGAAGACTGACAACGATAGTTTTACACTATTTTGCTTTCATCTTTATTAATATTCAGAAATACTTTCACTCTCATTACAACACTATTCAAATGTCACAACAGCTAATGTATATTATCTATGTTTAGTCCACATTAGCGATATTTTGAGTCCACCAATGTTGTGCAGTAGACATTACCTTGTTCTTTTGTCATGTTGCAGCTATGGGGCCATACATAACTTTCAATATTACTGTGCTGAGTATGGCAGTGATATTATTGCTCTGCATTAGGGTTGAATATTGATTTTGCATTTGAAGACTTTTGCTACTAAGACATTAATTCGCTAAATAGAAAGAGAAACAGAAAGTGAAACTGAAATTATAAAAAAATGAAACCAAGGCTAAATAATGTAAAAGCATGTTAGTAGACTGTGATTATGTGATTTATTTCTGTACTACGATATATATTTCACCAAAACAAACTGTAATTGTCCCTAAAATATTAAAATATATATAACTCATGATAAACACACATTGTTAGTTGCAAAAATGAATATAAAACCAGGATTCATTTGATAAACAATGGTTAATTAGTTAATGAGCCCCTTGTGTTGACAGGAAAATCATTAATATCATTAATGAAGGCCAGTCTTTTTCTCTAGGTATACAGTGCCTTCTTACTTTGGTACACTATAGTCCAGTGTACAGGCTGTGCTGAGACCTCATGTCTACCTGCCCAAACAAAGGTACCTCTATGAATCCGCTGGTGTTATTTGCATATGTGTACACTCCAGGGTCAGGAGTAGGAGTGGTAGTGGGTATGTTAGAGACTGACCGACAGCATGCTATATATAGTTTTACCCTCCCACCCCCCCCACCCGCCCAACTCTGCTCTCTCGGGGCAGTGTTGAAATTCCAGCCCCAACTCCTCTGGTCAGATCTCCACAAGCAGTAAGCAGACTTTAACTTTAATGACTTCTGACAAGAAGAAGAAGGAGAAGAAGACACTTATCAACTAGGCACACTTATCTGTCCTGCAGCTTCGTACTGTCTGGTATCTACGGTTCAAGGTCACGCTACAAGGGAAAGTTTGGACCAGTCTAAGCTACAACCTGATAGTTGGGTTATGGTCTCATGTATCTCTTCAACATGGGGCCCTCTTCACTTTGCGATCAATCTTTTCTGGAGCAAGACTTTGGAACAAGCTGCTTGACTTTTTAAACTTTTACTTTGAGGCCTTCAGTGGCTTCCCCTGTGGATACAACATGACGTCTCAGCTAATTTGGATGCAATGTTGGATATAGCTACTGCTCTACAATGGGAGTACACACTTTTAGCTTTGGTTGAGCCTGTCTACTTTATTTTAGGATTTGCCTGCCTAACTATCATGACGGATGTTGACGAAGATTTTATTTTAATATTCACTTGATAATCCGACCAGGTCATCCAATATAGTTTCCCTTGCTTTACCTGTCTTGTATCAACACCATGGAGGTCCCAACAAAATGGAGCAGAGCTAGCGTCATCAGCTTCATCAAAGGCCTTGGTAAGCATAGAGGGCTCTATATTGTTCACGTGCACTCATGCTTGCATCACGCTAGCGATTCTGTTACACACAAACAGGCCTCCAAAGATGTCAGCAATTAGTCCTGTTTCCTCTCACCTCATCAGAGAAACGAGCAGGAAAGGGTCACATGGTCAACAGAGGTCAACCAGCCCTGACTGAGCGCCTGATTGAGCTGTCCACATGGGGTTTAGTAGAACTACAATTGACAGTTGAAATTATACTACAGGTATAAAAGTAAATGTGCTCTAACAAGCAAATATTTTGTCAGTCATGAATAGTTACTTGAGTAAAATGAAGTAGTATTTGGAAATGTACTAATGCATTTTTAAACTCAAATCTATGGACACCCAGATGGTAAAATATTGAAAATAGATTCGAAATACCGTTATTATTGATACTAAAAATATTGGTCTACTAGTGTTGGTCTACATGGTTAATGGTAAATAAACATTATCTTGCACTTAAAATTTCACTATGTTATCTAAAAAAAAGTGTTATTATCATTAAGGTTTCAAAATTTTAATCAAGCTTTTCCCTTAGTATCATAATAAAGAAAATGTGATATTGTGACAACCCTACTATTACCTAACAGTACCCTTAAATCAATAACCCTTTGACTTACTTGGTGAGCTTAACAAACAAACTAGTAATCAGCCATATCTATTACAGTAACTATTACCACAGCTACTACTTCTGCCACTACCGCTATTAATACTGCTACTTAAATTCCTATTCTACCAGCAGCCAAAATGTCATAGTAATATAAATGTAATTGAGTAAAGCACAAAACTCTGCTTGAGTAAACATATTTTATAACAAACAAGAAAAGTATAGTCTTCATCTCTATTACCTTCCTATATCATATTTATATAATCAGTTCAGTGGATTTCCAATGACTCTTTTAGTGATGTTTTTCTATTTTAGATATATGTCAATGTTGTGTAAAATAAATGACAGGAACAGCCCCTCCCCCGCTGTATATCTGTCAGTTTGTTTGTTGTCTGTCTCACTAATGTAACCTTTTAGACTGCGCAGTATTTCTCCAGATGCCATTACGTCTTATGAGAACTATTGGCATTCTCTATCAATATGATGTAATCTCCAGGGAGAGATGATAAGGTGCTCTTGACCAGTTGGTGTTTGTGAATCTGGAAAATGTATTCAGTCAAATGTGCCACTCTCTTTATATAGCACTAAATTTAGTCATGGCTCCAGACACTTGGCTTCAATCCAGGGTTTATTTACTCCAGCACAAATGCATTAAAAAAAAGTTCTAATTACGCATTGAAGACATTTTAAGTTGGTACATGTTTACAGTTAATTTGAACATTTTGGCAATAGTTGGCTGTTCATTTTGGAACTATTGGTTGGCCGTCTGTCTTTATTCTTTTCCACTAGTAATAAGAAAGCTTATATACAAAATGTTTGCTTCATAGACAAAATGTTTGCTTCATAGAAATGCAGTATCTTTGCAATCATAATGTAGTTGCACAGTAGGTGGACTTATATAAAGTGTTGTGTATAAATAGTTTGTCTTAAATAATTAAATATGTTTTTCTCTGTCTCTGCCCATAGCCTCTCAGGGTCTGAAGCCGTCCGTCCCGCCCGTTAGTGGAACAGTGGAGAGAAAGGGTCCTGTCGTCATGGCGCCAGTAAACGTGGACCCGGAGAGTAAACCGGGCGAGTTCGTCCTCAAGAGTCTGTTTGCAAACTTCACCCTGCTGTCCGAACGCAAGATCAGGATCATCATGGCCGAACCACTGGTGAGTTTTCTCTCTGCTTGATGGTGACTGTTCTCATTGAGACATTTTCTTGGCCAGAAAACATCTAGAATTAACAGATAACCAAATAAATACATTTCAATAATCTGATAGATGTTATTTCAATAATCTGATAACTCCAGAAATCAGACACTGGTCAGATGTTTAGTGTATGTAAACAGTTGTCTCAGATATTTTGTGTTGCAACTTCTTTATGTAAGACCATATAGCATTTGTTGGCATTCTATGGTACCTGTACTATTCTATAATTTGTGGTTTTACCTCCCCTAAAAGACACTGAAATATACATTTCTTGTACCTGATGTCCTCTGTTCCTGGAATGTACAAAAGGGTGCATAAGTTGTGTGAAGGCTTTGTTTTGAATGTGTGTGTTTAATGACTTGAAGCTCTTTATACTTTATCAGTGAAATCAAGGTAGTATTAAACAATTCTGGAAAATCAATGACTATTTAGGGATAAAAGTGGACACCACAGTCAAACCAAGTATAAACATATCTTAAAACATTGAATTCTTTGTTATAGTGACTTAAAGTGCACCCAATTTGTGTCTTTATCTTTCAGGAAAAGCCACTGAACAAATCTCTTCAGAGAGGAGAGGACCCTCAGTTCGATCAGGTCTGCACTTCACACTGTGATACCAGAGTTAGACTAGGATTAATGTCCTGTTCAGAGCTAGAGGTTAATCCCAGTCTCACTCTTAATCTGTGTTTTGTGCAGTTGATGAGTAGCATGAGCTCTTTAGCGGAATACTGCCTGCCCTCCATCCTCAGGACCCTGTTTGACTGGTACAAGAGGCAGAACGGACTGGAAGACGAGTCGCACGAATACAGACCACGGGCCAACACCAAGTCCAAAAAGTAAGAGAAAGGTGTTACAAGAAAGTATAGCAGTTACATAGATTACCGTATTGTCAAGGCCAGGTGTAGGCCTTAAAAGCATTACACTTTAAGTGTCTTGAAGGTGGAAAAGTGCTGTATATAAATATGTGACCATTAACCATTAACATTACAATGTATGGGCATGTACTGATGCGTAAACGTAAGCGCGGCCCATTTTTTTCTTAATACAACATCATCTTTGTTGCTGTTTGTAATACTTTCTTAAAATAACACTTATGAAATTAGTAGATAAATATTGTATACTTTGTCACTGATCGTCAGCACTGTTATTTCTGCATCTTTGGCACTAATATATGTTATTATGTATGTAAAATCTAATTTTCCAAATGTTAAGTGTATACTTAATAAGTAAAAGTATTGATTATTGCTTCCGTGCTGTCTGTTTCAGCGATGAGCAACAAAAGGACTATTTACTGGAGCGGAGAGATCTGGCAATAGACTTTATCTTTTCTCTTGTTCTAATAGAAGTTTTAAAACAGGTGAGTTAATAACTGAGACTTAGAATAAAATTCTTAGTCAAGGTTGCGATAATGTTATGTACCATTTCTTCAGTACATTCTATTTATCTCAACAGTAGACTTTATTCCACATTTATGTTAGTGCTCTTGTATTAAGCAGAGAGCCAAGATGCGTTTTAATATGCTAATGTATTGGTATGGCCTAAATATGAAATGTGATTATTATTTCATCACTTGGGCGTTTGTGCATACCACTCAATGCAACAAAGCTTCTTCCGTATCTGCTCTATTGTCATAACATCTTTCATTAAATTTTAAAATAACCATTGACCTTGTCCTTTTATTCAAGATCCCCCTTCACCCATTGTTAGACGGACTCATTCAGGAAGTAATCAACCTTGCCTTCAAACACTTCAAATATAAAGAAGGGTAAGTTCCACTGACAATATATTTTGATTCTTTTATTTCTCATTCTGTAGCAATTTACAGAACATATCTTATTTTAGGTATTTGGGACCCAACACTGGCAACATGCACATTGTGGCAGATCTCTACGCTGAAGTGGTTGGAGTTGTAGCCCAATCCAGGTAATTGAACTCGCAACTATGCAACAAAATGGATTTTTTGTGTTTATGTGGTGTTTGGTTAGCAATGCAACAGGTTACTTATTGGAACCATTTGTGTTGACAGTTGATAGAAACTGCATTTGAGACCTAAATTTATTAGCCACAGTACCTTAAAAATATCTAAATATTAAAAATATCATATTTTTTTAACATGCCTATCTAGAGAATGTCTACTGAAGCAATGTTTCAGTTGTTATTATGTTCACCTACCAAAGCAAAGGTCAGTTGTTTCTCCTAATACATACTGTTACATTAGGCTTTACCTGTATCAACTTAGTCCGACTGATCTGCCCTAGGGCAGCTATGGCTATAGAGGTAGCTTGCAAGGAATTTTAAAGCAACATCGAGCATCTGAGGAACCTCTATACAGTTTTTATTTTTCTTACAAGCTGTCCAATAAAATATTGTTTGTGTCTCACTACTACAGTTGGCCTTATGTGTGTTTGCTTGTTGTGGCTTTTTTGTTATGTAGCTGTAGATATCCAGGCCACACTTGGAGCTGTGAAAACCTGAATATGCAGTAGCTACCTGTCCTCCTTTTGACCCCATTCACGCTACAATTACACATGGTATCCATATGCCTTTAGGACACTGAGAGGAGTTCCTGGTTGCTGTGGGCTGTGGCTGAGGGTACATGTTAGAAATATATGAGGTTAATAGCACGTCAGTAGTCTCAATCTATACTGTGTCTTTGAATATGCTGTCTTTTTAAGTTCAGTTTGAGGGATTTGGTGAGAGCTATTGATCCAGTGTTTTAAGTAAAACAGATCACCAAGATGTAGAGGTAATACTCATTTATTTAATATGCTTTATACAGTTCTCCAACCTGTAGCATGGGAACTACCAGTAGCTTTCCACCCCCTTCCAAGTAGCTCACTAAGAGATATCTGAATTATACGTATTATGTTGAATAGCTCAAAATTGATTAATGACATGACTATTACCACTTGTGCCTAATTTGTGCACTAATAATGGATAAGTTGGATATCAACACCTTCCTAAAATAATCGCATATGTAATTTTTTCAGGTTTTTAAGGAAACACAAAAAACTCCCCCCAAAATTGAAATTATGGCAGGAAAACTTAGGCAAAAAGTGACTTAGGCGATTATTTTAGGAAGGTGACAATATGTTGTTTAGGCACTTATCTGTACCCCATAAGGTTTGCCCTGTTTCTTATATCAGTTTCTTGTGACCGATAAAATGAGTAGCTCTCTGGCTTTTTTCAGTTTGTAAAAGTAGCTCATCAGAAGACCAAGTTTGGAGACACCTGCTTTATACTAATAGGAGTTACACTGCTTCACGCTTTACTGTTTATATCAAAGCATTTGTCAGTATTTGACAACATTATAACAGCAATAACAGGCAGCTAAAATAGTGAGAAACATTACATTGAAAATACCAGTTAATAACTTGTAATTACTTTCTTGTAGAATAAGAACATTTAACATTAATATTTAGTGAATAAAGATGCCTTATCAATTTTAAATGTAGTGATCAGTAATCATAATTTGGAGTACGTGTTTCACTGGTAAATTTATACTCAATGAATTATGATATAATCATAACCTTATATTGTAATAGAGCACAGATGCAGTAGCTTAAAGTGTTGCCATACTTTATTGTTGCCACTATTTTTCATACATACAGCCTGCCTAGAAGCTACAGTGTTTATTTGCTTCGTATTGAAACACTCAGCACCAGACGTGATCTCGTGATGACTCCTCCACTCACTTATCAGCAGTGCCAGCCCATGTGAAGCACGCCAAGCCCCAAAGACACCAGTGCATTGGCCCCAGAACAAGCAGGCACATACACATTCCCAGTACATCACCCATCCACATGCCTTTCTAAATATAGACCGGGCAGTCGAGTCGTGTTGGTAAAATCTGTCCACATGGAGCCTATCTGCTGTAGACACAAACGCCCAAATCTTAAACATTACTCACTGTTTTTTCCTGTTTTAATTATGGTGCCTTTAAGACTTTGCTTTGAAAAATGTTACATCTAATGATATTTAATGGTTTATTTTGACAGGTTCCCAGCTGTGAGGAAGAAGTTTATTTCAGAGCTTAAAGAGCTAAAACAAAAGGAGCAGAGTTCGTATGTGATACAGTCTACCATCAGCCTGATCATGGGGCTCAAGTTTTTCCGAATCAAAATGTACCCAGTGGAAGACTTCGAGGCATCCTTTCAATTCATGCAGGTAGTGTTACATCCTTTTAAGGGGTGTTACAAACTCCTGTTTCAAAGTAATAAAGTTCATTGTGCTGAAACTCAAACAATGTAAACAAGTAAATGAAACAAGGTCCAAGCACATATTTATTATATTTGCCATC
>KN512691.1:22004-44080 GCA_000787155.1 Scartelaos histophorus | reverse complement strand
GATTATTTTAGGAAGATGTCGATATGAGCATAATTCCACCGTCCATCTTTTTCTTTTTTTTTTACGTAGTCACACAGGCATGCGTACTAAACTTTATAGTTCATTTTCTGGTCATCATTAAAGTCGCTCTGTGTGACTCAGTGTCTCTACTTGTCTCCATGGAGATGTTATTGCTTTGCCTGAAATTTTCCACAATATAAATTTAAATTGCTAGCTTTTATTTATTTAATAATTTTTAAACATGCATATTTTTTTCTGAACGGGCTCACCTGATTTGACCTGTCACTTGACCTGATGGCATAAATCATTTTTTTTCTACTCATAAATATATTTTTTGAGATGATTTAAATGATGTTAAAGGGGCCAAACCTGTTGTGACACAAAATCTAACGCACAATTCTATAGCTTGACATGTTTTATTTGTGATGCGCAAAATTCTTCCAAAAAGTCTGTATTTTTGTTGCCCCACACTGGCCTCTTTGTCCAGATCTCAGCTTTGACATCAACTGGGTCAAAGCAGAGGGAGGGGGGGGGGCCGCAGCTGGAGCCCACCATCAATGTCACCCTTGTTAGTCAACTTCATCAATGTCATCCACTGGCATCGCAATTTATTTCTGTCTTTACTGTGTGCGCACTTTTAAAGATGTTCCCTTCAAGGACTGTCAAGACAAACTGTCATCCTATAGAGTCTGGATCTCGCCCAGGCGGCAGAAAGCACATCACTAAATATAAACTTCTTACACAAATTTTTAACAAACTTCAAGTCAACATAAGTCTATTTTTTGCAAGAGTTTGACATGGTATTGCATAAAGCCAAATCTATGCTTAAAAATGACCTAATTTGTGTTATAAACAGAAATCTAGTATGGTAAAAGTAGCATTTATTGTAGTAATAGTATTTAGTTAAATGTTTTGCACATATCTTTTCAATTAAATAACACAATTTTTGGTAAAAGTGGATATGAATATTTTATGGATCTATACAATATCTCAAATTATACAAAGCCTGAATAGGAAGATAAAGTCAAAAAGCGTACAGACCTGTCTTCAAATATCAAAGCACAGAGATTATAATGGAACAGGCTGGAACTGTCCCAAACTGACGCTGCTATAAAAATGAGTGGCAGCTGAAATGGGCCTTTGTGACTTTAAGATGAGACTCGGGGAGATGTGCTCTATTGTTGATGAGACAAAAGCTGGAGTCAGATTCATATAAGAGCTGCACCGAATAACTTCTCATATCCCCATATCTCTACAGTCACCGGGGCATCTGGGAAAAAAAACCTCCAATAAGTCTCTCGAACCACCTTTACCGGACATGGGTGAGTGCTGTGAATCTTTAATAACTTTTCTGTTGAATGCGCTTTGAAAATCTGTGTCGATAACTTACTGATGTGGCCTTGAATCTGATTTTGCTGTTTGTCTCCAAGCTGCGTATAAGTCGTATTATTTTTTATTTCACCGTAGTGCTCCAATGATGCGCATCTGTTAAGTACACATTTGTAGCTTTGGTTTTCATTCAACCAATTCTATTTCTTGTCACTTTTGTTTCCTTAAATTTTTATACAATTTTAATCCCATACTTTTCATAAAAACTACTATGAAACAAGGTGAATCACGTTTATTTATAGCACAGAAAGTACTTTCAAATACAAGACTTGCACATTAAAATAGCAACGCACAAGAAAGGCAATAAAATAATATAATTCATCAAAGAGAAGAGTGCAGAACAAAATAATTTAAGTTGCATCCACAGCTTTGAACATTGAAAAGTAGATTCAACTGTATAGATTTTCAACTGTATAAAACTGCAAAGATCATTCCCCAAGTTTTGTCGTAACTCTTGAGTGCAAAATGGTTCCAATGTCGCTATACTTGCACATCTTTATTCAAATTTACTATAAACAGACCGTGATATTTGTCCTAAGTTAGTCCTGGTTAAACTCTACTATTTGGAAGTTGTTCTGTTCTGGACCCAATTTCAAACCTTATTCTCAGGCTTGAACATTTTTCTTAATATCCCATAATCTGATGTCTGAAGTGGCCGGTGACGGTCAGCTGCCTTCATCATGCCAAGGCCACACCAGGGCACTCGTGTGAAAGAGGTCACTCACTCCCACATGTGTCCAGTCAGTACATTTGCATCTTCTCATGGGCCCAGAACCCAAACAAGCTTCTTTTTTTCTTTTTTTGAACAAACCAATGAATCTTCAGTTTAAAGAGATATTGGGTATGTAGTAGATTTTGGGAGCTGTTCCGACACTATTTGGGATATTAGGAAAACCATTGGCAGACTTGAGCTGTACATTGGCTTGAATATTGTGTAGTGCTGCAGCAGAAGAGTGGGTGTGTATGTGCACATTTAGGGACTCTTGCACTCCTCCTGCTGTTACTATTTATACTTAGCAGCTTAGTTTGTTTCTTCCTTCAAAAATGTACAGCAATATCTGCCTTTTTTGTTTTTGGTTTTGATTTATTCAGTTATAAAAGAAATAATATTGTGTTTTGGTTCCAGTGGAGAAGGGTGGCATCAGGTCAGTGTTGCTTTGGCGTCCCGGTGACCTCGCGTGCACCACCCCTCGCCCCTCTGTGTTGTGGCACTATTGTCTCTGTTTCTTTGCCCTTTGTTCCACCTCTGGCAAAGACAATCGATATTGTGTTGAGCTCCACAATGAGCAGCCTTCTCCTCTTAGAGCTCACGGCCAATGTAGCGCCACCATTCTCCCAGTGTTACCACCCCAGGGTTGGACCAGCGCAGGGTTTGTAGCATAGATGTGCTCCGCACAGAGAGGCTCTTTTACTGTTATAGCTGCAGTGTGGACACTGGAGTGAGTGGAGGGCAGTGGGAGACTTCTTGTTGTTTCCAGGATGTTTCCAGTGAAGCAGCCTTGGCTTTGCAAGGCTTTAGGTGCTTCCTCTATCTCATTTCTACCACTTGACTTGCTCTTAGACTTAAACTTACACAGACTTTATTGATCAACAAGGGAAATGATTTGGACACTGTTTGCTCTGTGGATATCTGCTTGACTGTTGCACTGACAGGCTTGCTTCTTGTGTTTGGACGCTGTTTTGTGGTTTTGTTGCTTGTGTCTTTGTTATTGGCTGTGATGGTGGTGGCTTCTGCAGAGCTGGTGCACTCATGTGTTGTGTGATCGTGTGTGCAGCGTGTGCAGCGTGTCTGCTCATCTATTATACCCCCTCAGGTTGTTATGACTGCTGTGTGCGCTGCATTGGGGCGATCCCGTACCCCTCGCTGGTGGCCACTCTGCTGTGCTATGCGGGTGCGGCGTTGTTCTGCGGAGCTGGACACCAAGCTCTGGCCCACACAGAGGTCCTGGTGGAGACCCACTTTGCCCGGAACCCTCAGGACTATGCAGTCATGGACTCTTTGTAAGTCACACATTTAGGACGACTGTTTAAAGAGCGTGTTTGTTTCTAATTGTGTTTTCCGTTTGCTGTGACAGTATCAGGTACTTCCAGTACGTCATCTACGGCCTGGCCTCCTTCTTCTTCCTCTATGGTATTTTACTGCTGGCTGAAGGTTTCTACAGCACCAGCGCCGTAAAGCAGCAGTTTGGAGAGTTCAGGAGCACTCAGTGTGGACGGGGCCTCAGCCTCACGGTGAGGAGAGGAAGGGGGCTCTAGAAATACATTTGCAACTGATGTCATCCACATCCCTCAAGGAGGTGACGCTAACTAGAGACACTGCTCTGTCTAAAATGGCTCAAGTTAGAGCTCAGTCTGAGCTTTGTTTTAACACAGTCTGATTATAAAGAACTAAGACATGTGAGTAGATTTGTGCTGTTAGACATTTGAATTGGGCTACGTTAAAGTCACAAGCTAAGACTTGCCAACAGTTTTTCAGTTTCACAATCAAACACCTAAATGGGACCATATCCATACTGATCACAGGTTCCTGAAAATGTGTTTAAATCCTTTTTGTATATATATATTTTTCAGACCATCTAAAAAGGTATCAGACTGTGTTTGCCAATGTGTGCACCGTGTCACCATGGCAACTGCTGAACATTCCTTCATAGACATACACACAGGGCTGTGGATGTATTTAATGTGTATTTAATGAGGTGCTTTCAAGGTCACCTTTTATACAGAAAAGACTTAGTGAGGGGCATAGTTTAAATTTGTTTAGTCTTGTTCTAATTAGTGTGTCTTTGCTTTTATATTTCATGTATTATTTATTTTATTGTTAAATTGATAAAACACAAAGAAAATATATAAATCAATTAAAACATCATCAAAGCACAATGGGACACAAATACATACATACAAAACTTCAACAGATACAAAGTTCACCTTGTCTAGTCTTATGCAACAATACAGTTTGTGCCATTATGACTAATGAAGCATCGATTACCTTATATGTGACAATAGAAAATAAGAAAACTTTGTGGTAACTATTAGCACCTCCACATGGGCTCCTAAACCAGCTTGTGTTTTAACCCTCTACATTTGGACTCAAAATGCCTTGTCTCATCTGTCCATAGTTCATCATAGTCACATACATTCTGGCCTTCATCTGGCTGGTGGTGTTCGCCTTCAGTATCATCCCACTCTTCTTCCTCTTCAACATGGAGCAAACCTGTCACAACATCAACATTTTGGCCGAGACTACCCCCAGCATCAATCAGCACAACTGGGTCTGCATGGACGCGAGGCAGTACGGTACGTGCCCACCTGAACAAAATACTAATGTGGCTCAATTAAATAGACCCAACAAACTAAAAGTGCTGTGGTTAAAGTAATGAAATCTTACTGCATTTTTGTATTGCTCACATAAAATGAATGGGAAATAAACTGATCAGGATTCAGCCTCTGTAATGCCTGTGTCATGTCTTCATTTCAGGTCTTCTTCCCTGGAATGCAATGCCGGGCAAAGCGTGTGGGACGACCTTGGCGTCCATTTGCAAAGCCAGTGAAGTAAGTCCATTCATTCACAAATTTTGTGTTGTGCTTGGGTATTATTTGTCCTTGTTCAAGAGAAGAGATGACATTTCGATGAGTTAAAATGGTATCATGCACAGAAAGTGTTTACCATGGATACAGTGTGTAAAGTGTATAACCCCTAATGGACTTGTGTTTTTCTCTGCAGTTCCATGTGGTGTATGACCTCTACATAGCAACATTTGCAGGTGCAGGAGTTTTGCTGTTAGCACTGGTGAGACATGTGCTTTTTTTTAATTACACACTTTTAGTTTTGGTCTTACATGGCATAATCCTGTGTTTTTGTTCTGGATTTATTCTTTCAATATCCTGCCTTATTATGTCTTGAAAACTCATATGCCTTAAGTTTCTTTATTTCTTTATTTAATATGTATGAAAGAGTTTCAGTTGACATCATCACATACAGAACAATAATATAATATTAATTTTTGTTTAAATTATAGCAAGTCCTACAGTCTAGTTACCAATAGAAACAATCAGGTTCAACATTTTTGCATTTATCTTTATAGAATATAGGATATTATATGGAGATATATCGAACTGGTTCTTTCCCTCCTTCTGGGACTGTTCATATGAAGCCACCAATATATTTTCCTCCAGTTTTTTATTCCTATAGTGAAGTAAACATTCATATTATGAATATATCCAAACCATGGAAGAAATTTATTAACGCTACAGTAAGCCAGTCAATTTCTTAGAGATTTTGTCCTTTTACCATCACAAGATTTATACAGTTTGGAGTAGTTGCAGCTGAAGCACAGAGTACTTTGGCTACCATAATAGAAGGCATATATTTTGGTAGCATAACTGTTATCCTGTCGTAACAAATTGGCTGGTTATGGTCCTAATAATGAGTAATAAACCTGAATATCTGATGCTGTCTTTTGCAGTTTTTGTATCTTGTCGCCACCACCTACAACTATGCCGTCCTGCGGTTTCTTGGCAGGAAAGGTATCCGCTAACTCCACGCCTCCATCCGTCCAGCTCCAGCTCCACTTTTGGCTGTGAGACGGACAGTCACTGCACACATCACTGGCTCCCATTCATCTCTGTGACACAGCGACGTCCACACGGATCGCTGCTATTTCTCTAAAACTGTCCAATAACTGACACAGGTATCTCATAACTGTCTGTATGAGCAACGGGGAGAAATGAAGCACTTTTATTTCAGCACCAAACTTAAGGCTCCGCGGATTCTCTCGGGTTGTTCAGTGTCCTCCTGTGGTGTAGGGATCATTTTGTAAAGCTGTTTTTGTTTTCAAGAATGGTATTTGCTGAATAATAAGAGGTATGTGTGCGTTGGTAAGTTAGAACAAGTATTGTTCTGAAACTTAAAACATAAAACTCTGAAGTATGTTGATGTAGATATATACACAAGGCAGTAATCTGACCTCACAACACCAGTGTAATGTAATGACAAGACCCAGTTTTAGTATAGTTTTATACTAAACTGTATAGTATATTATTCCATAACACACACACAAAATAAAAATCATTTCATATTGCATAATAATATAAAGTTGCCAAACAGAGCAGAAATAATTAAAAAAATCTGTATCCATCTTGTTAACTCTTAAACTGGTGTACGCACATTACTGTACATGTTTCTCTGTGTTTCTTTGTGAATGCTGCAGGCTTTTTCATACTATTTTTGCTAATATAATGGAGACTCAATGTAAATCAGAATGTATCAAAGTTTTCTGCCCAAGAGATAGAATCTGTTTTTCAGTTTTCCCTTCAAAGCAAATTGCATTCAGTGGCTTTAGCTTTTTGCTTTGTTAAACACCAGTGTGTGGGAGGACACAATGCATAAAAAGAAGCTGGTGCTAATGCTGCTTTCAGGGCTTTATGTAATACTTCAAGACTGAAGTGTTGCTTATGGATTGTTTGCTTAGTCTGTTGATTAAAAACAATTAAAACATATTTCTCTTTGTGGATTTATTGTCATATTGATAATGCATTACATATACTCTCTGACCATAACACTGTGCACGCCACAGTGTCTGATGCACTGTCACTGCTTTCTGCAAACCCAGCACCGTCTTCTTCACTAAATTATTTGAGCTACAGAACCTGCTGGATCTGATCACATGGGGCAGTAATAAACTCTAATCAAACTCAAATGTTTCACTTTCCCATTGGTGCTTCAAACAACTGTAAGGAACAAACACGCTGCTTATATTATCTTATTACAGACACCATGAGGGAGAAATAATCTGTTACAATCTGCAACTTCACATTCTCCTGCCACAATTATATGAGTAAATAAAAATATAATGAAACAAATGCAACATGATAGTGGTAGATACATCATCAGATGGATAAAACACAGATAGTTTATAGTTACAATAAATGGTTCAGTACAGACTGTAGACTTTATCATAGCACTCACTGCAGTAAATCACTTGGTTGTGTTGGAACATGGGGGTCAGCAGGTCTCCCAGGCTCTTTGTGCACTCACCACACTAAAAACACACATGAAATACACAAAGTTTAGGTGACTGTTATATTTGCCTTCACATTTGTATTTGATGAAGGATGGAAATACTAACCATTAGACACTCAGGGTGGAGGTACTTTGGGGGATAACTAACTGTGAGCTTTATCAGTCCAATAAACTGGTCACAGTGTGAACAAACTTCTTTCCCATCTCTGTAGCAGAAGTTATATCGACAAGTTAATTTACATAAGAGCACAACACAGCAGCACAACAAGAAACGTTTAAAATACCTCATAATTAAGGAACTGGTTTCTTCCTTCTCCTCTGAACTTGGCACACTACAACATAAAAAGTATAAATAGGAAAGCACAAGGCTATCAATTTGACTAAAGTCATATAAAAATATGAGATACTAGAAGTGAACTGACTCTGATCATAATTAAACAGTATTTTAATGGATTATGCTGTATTATCTTAAAGGTCCTATATATTAAGCAAAACTGGCTCTTGAGAGCTTTAATCGTTACCTCTTCAAAAACATGAGCAAAAGAAAAAACAGATCCACACTGCTGTTAAAAAGGGCTTGACCCTGAAATGTCACATTGTGGTGTCATTAAAACAACATTTTAAAAGCTGCAAAGAACTACAGTGCAGATCTATTTTTTCTTTTGCACAATTTTTGGCTTTGGACGCAGTAAAGTGGGACCTTTTATTGGATGTGCATGTCTCTATCTACCAGTATTATTACCTCCTCAAAAACCTGGAGTTGCGCTTTGTTTCGTTCACAAACGTTTGAGCGACTCTTTATTATTAGTCTGTCCATATCTCCAAAGATCAAAATGCTCCGTTCAACCTTGTGATGTCACGAAGGAGAAGTTTTCAAGTGAACAGCTACGTTTTACCTTTAGTTCAGATTGGAAATACCAGGGCTGAAATCATCTAAAGGATTTTAGTGAAGTTTAAAAACACAGTGGAGCACTTCCTGTATTACCACATGACAGAATGTGGAGTATTTTCAGATAGAGAGAAGAATTCAGTCTAAATATGCAGGTTTTGTGTGTTAAACATGTGTTGATGAAACAGAATATAACTCCAGGTAGGAAAGAACATATAACATAGAGCAGAAAATAGCATAAAATAGGATCTTTATAATGATTGTGGCAGATTCTGTGGTAGATCTTTGAAACTTTTACTACCATGAACTACTCCTGGACGGATGAGGAGTTACATTGATTTAAAATGATCAAATGTATTTTTCCTTATTGTTTGGGCCTATGATCTCTTTGGTATAATCTCTTTGATACTATTTTGCAGGAAACTGTATTAACAGGGTTTACAGTAAATTTCATAATCATAAATATTGAATTGTCACATACCTGACGTTGTCTGAGGGCCGTTTCTCTTCACTTGAGTCTTTGGGCTCTTCAGACCCGTTCACAGTTTTGTCAGCTGCGTCTAAGGCGTCTGTTATTTCAAACTCGCCTCCTTCTTCTTTGCTCTGTTCACTATTTGTAACCACATCAAGAGCATCACTTATATCCAGAGCAGCTTGATTTTCATTGGCCACAGAAGGGATCACAGGTATGGAGTCAGCTTCAGGTTTAATTGTCGTTTCTGTGAGCGTGTCTTCAGACGTCTCCTCCGTTGTAATAATTTTTAGTGAACTGTTTTCCCCGACTTCCGATGCAGGACTTTCTGGAGAAGACACCACCTCCACAGGTTCTGCTTTGAAAATTTCATCTTTGCTAATTTCACATGGGACTGAATTAGACTGGGCAGCAGTTTCAGCCACTTCCGGAGTCTCGAGTGAAGCCTGCGACTCAACCTTATTCAAATCTTCAGTATTTTCTTCAGGAGGTTCGGCTAACGTCTCTGTGCAAACCGCTGGATCCTCATTTGTTTGTTCAGATTCAATCGTTTCACTCACTGTGCTTTCCTCTGTTGGTATTGCATCAATCACAATTTCTTTTTCAGAAATAACTGTCTTCTCCTCAACGTCCTCGGCTATACTTTCAGATTCGGACCCATTTATAATCGTCTCCTCAGTTTCTATAGCTGATGGAACAGGAGTAACTGGAGTTTCGACTGAAGTCTCAACTTTATTTGAAGTTTCTGGGCTTTCCTCGGTCGGTGTTTTCTCTTCTTTATCATTTTGAGCAGTACCCTCTGGATCTACCACAGTGCTCGTATTATCCGGCAATACAATCTCTACTTTCTCTACTTGGGCAAGTTCATTCGTCACGTTGTCCTGAGCTGATTCTGCAGATGTGGATTGAGCAGGGCAGGGCATTTCAACACCAACATCCTCAGTAATGTTTGACTCTTGGGTAGTTGAGTTCTGGTCCACGGTTGCTTCTTTGGTTTCTGACAATATCTCTTCTTTTGCTACTTCAGTTACCTCCTCACTACTCACTATTACCTCCTCAACTTCATTTTGAACATTCATTTCACCATTTTCAGTCTCTACAACGTCGTCTTTTGTGGACAGATTTTCGTTTGGTTCTGAGTTCTCTTGGGCTGCATCTGTTGCAGTAACTGGGATCTCTGGTTCTTTTGGTACTTCAGTTACCTCCTCACTAACTTTCACCGGTTCAACTTCATTTTGAGTATTAATTTCACCATTTACAGTCACTACATCATCTTCTTTTGTGCACTGAGTTTCGTTTTGTTCTGTATTCTCTTGTGGTACCTCGGTTAAACTAGCAGGGATTGCTGGTTCTTCAACTACGTCTTGTGTGGAAAGTAAAGGAGTTTTTTTATTTTCTGCATTGTCTTGAGGTATGTCTGCATCCACTGAAATAGCAGAGACTTCTGTTGGGGCTTCAGTAGCCTCCTCACTACCGTCTCCTTTGGTTGGATCTTCATTATTTTGGACAATAATAACTTCAGCAGTTGTTTTAGACACAACAGTATTTTCCTCTGTAGGAGCTGACTGGGTTTCAGTAGATGCTGTGCTGTCTTGAGGTAGATCAGTCACTTCTACAGCCTCATCACCAGTTTGCTCTATCACTGGTTTGTCAAGTTTTAACGTATCTAATGGATTTTGATCAGCTGCTGTCTCAGAGCTTGAGTCAACATTTAGTATTGGCTCCACTAAACTGTCTGACAATATATCTAAGGCATTTTGATCTGCTGCTGTTTCAGAGGTTGGATTAATATTTAGTATTGGTTCCACTAAAGATTCTGACAAAATATCTAATGCAGCTGCATTAGGGACCTCATTGCCATTCTCTGGAGGAGGTGGAGATTTGAATGCTGATTCGGCTAATATGTCAGGTACCGTGCAGGCTACAGGCTCCTCTACAGATGTTGTATCATTCACAATAATCTCTTCAACCTTTGTGGAAACCTCTGCAGAATCATTTGATGTGGGGAGCTCAGCATGATTTTTCTCCTCTGTATTTGTTGTTGCTGCAGCTGGTTCAGGTGATATAGGCTCTGAATGCTTCCCATTTTGTAATCCATTTTCAATATCAGGCCTGTTAAGAGGGGGAAAAAGTAAACAAAACAGCTACAAAAGAAACTGTGTGTGTTTACAGGTTATATTTGGGAAAACAAAACAAAAAAACTTACACTTCGGTTGGTGACAGTGGAGGACTCGTTGCTGATCTAAGGGGTAAATAATAACATTTAAAAAAAAATTAGGCATACATTTTTATTGACCAAATTAGTTTGTAGTTCTTCGGTATGGTAATGAAAACCTAAAACAAAGAGTCAAGTCCATTTTTTATAAACAAATGTACTGATATTTCCTATCAATGATATTAGACTTTTTCAGTGTAAAAAAAAAAAAAAAAAAAAAAAAAAAAAAATCACTTCTTAAAAGAAAAAAAAAGAACTCTCTTTAAATCTAAATTACATACATTTGCAGTCTTGCTATAACTAGACTTTGTTGTTTCATAGATAAAATTCCTTCTTGTTCAGTTTTGTGCTGCTAAGTCGTGACGCACGTGAGCGCGGCCACGTCTAACATTGAACTTTTATTTTGAAGGGACGCCGATCTAGACTCCATGTTGTTTCTGCTACTTCCTGTCGAAACATCCACGCTTCACGCAGCTCCATGCTGCAACAACATGAGTTTTTTATTCGACTTTGGTGTTGGAAGCTTAATGGATCGTGTTAAGCAAAACAACTATTAAAGAAATCTGGTTAAGTGAATACTCTTCTGTAAATGGGCTCAGGAAGAAGGATCAGTTAACACCTTGGAAACTGTGAGTCTTGTGTTGCACAGTTTTGATGATAAGAACAGTTAATCAAGAAAGTTAACTCGGATACCAGTTTTTTTTTTTTTCATCGGCGATATGACAAACAAAAATATATATATGTATGTATCTACAATAGTATAATTGACATGGTCAGTAGGTTTCCTAATGGGATGTAAGTTCTTTCAAACATCATAAATGTAGAGTGTGGTGTAGGTATGTATCATGTATGTACATGTATCATAATACATAATACAGTTACATATAATTTGTATAAATTTCTGCAGTTACTGTAGCTCATTCTTAATGTATACAGATTCATAATTGATGTTTACCTCTTCTCTGTCACACAGACAAAATCATGCCATCCAGAAACCATTTGGACAAAATTGGTAGAACAAAGAAGAAGAGATGGACGGAGGAGGCTATGGAGCGCGCATTGATTGAGGTGAAGTCAGGACGCTGTACGGTAAGACAGGCTGCAAAGGAGTTTGGAGTTCCCAAGTCTTCACTCGGGGACAGAGTGAGTGGGCGTGTGACCCCAGGGAGCCGTAGTGGTCCTGCCCAGCTCATAACGTCTGCTGATGAGGAGCTGCTGGTGGAGTTCTCCTTGTACATGGCCCGCCATGGATTCCCACTCACCAAGCAACAGCTGGTGTCTTTTGCTTCATCGATTTATAGGAGGCAGCACCGGAGGGTGGCCTTCTCCAAATTAGGCCAAACCTGGTGGCTTAACTTCAGAAAACGACAAGAGAAGAATCTAAGCATTCAGCCAGCCGAGAGTGTGGTCCGGGGGAGGACAATGTGTGTGAGGAAAGAGGCAGTAGATCACTTTTACCATTTACTGAGCTCTGTGATGACCTCTCACGGACTAATGGACAAACCACATCAAATCTTTAACTGTAGCGAGATGGGTTTTGAGCTGGGCAGGAAAAGGCTGTCTGTCCCTAAATCCAGTCTGGGATATAAGCCAATGCCTGGCTCCAGGGACCACATTTCTGTCCTGGTTTGTTTTAGCGCAGCTGGAGAGGACGTCCCACCATTTGTTATCTACTCAAAGGCCTATCCCAGTGGTGTGTGCTATAAAAGCCAGGGACCTCCTGGTGCCCTCTATGGATGGTCTGAATCAGGGTGCGTCAGCACTGAACTCTTCAGGAGATGGTTTCTCAAACACTTCCTTGTTCAGGGCCCAAAGGAGCGTCCTTTGGTTCTGGTTTTTGATGGACACAAGTCTCCTGTGAGTCTGGAGGTGGTTGAAATGGCTCGTAAAGAGGGAGTCATACTGCTGTGTCTCCCCCCTCACTGCTCTCACATCCTGCAGCCACTTGATGTAGGACTCTTTGTGCTACTGAAGCAGCGCTTTGCTGCTCTCCTCGGCAACACTAATACAACTGATATTCACTTTAATGTTAGTAAAAAGGAATTCTCCTGTGTTTTTAAAAGCACATATCAAATCGCCAAGGAGGAGGATGGGATCAGGATTGTAAAGGAAGGTTTTCAAAGCTGTGGACTTTACCCTCTTCCTTGCCACTATGCAGTCAGTGAGAACCCTGATTTGTCAGGCCACAACTTGGTAACTGAATGTGACGTCTTGTCCGTGTCTCCACATGAGGAGGTGGTAGGGGACATCACAGAGGCTGGGTCGCCTTCTTAGCTCCTCACCACTCTCTCCATTAACTGTGTAATTTGATAAAAGCCAAGCTGAATGAACAGAGCGAGTTGATTTACTTTGAAATAGTGAATGGGTTTACACTCCTACTTGTGTATGTATCCCGCGTCCCCAGCCTCCCCTGCAGCATGTTCTGTTTGTCAGCTGGCCAGAGAGGCGACTGTGTTAATATTAATTGCATGCCAACACAGCTTTGTATTAGTAAACAAGGCTGTACTATTCATTTAAATGCAGTTACTACTGGGCTTTGGCTTCAAAAACCCAGTATCATTGAAAAGGATTAATAAAGGATTTACCTTTTTTCTCCATATCATTTTTTATCCTTACTGGGTAAACTTAAGTGACCTTCTCTGGCAAAGCTTGAGTTTAGGAATCCTGTGCTGTTTTGCAATATTCTCACATTGACACAATAATCAATAAAGTCTAACAGCACATTTGTCCCTTGCCTTATTTTAAAACAACAGTCAGCCCCCAGCCATGTTATATTTTATGCTGCATAATAATTTTTAAGATATTTTGACAGCAACAGAAAAACATTTACGTTTTAGAGGCAGCTACCTGTACAACATATGGCAAAGAAATTACCCATAGCCATAGAGCTTAGCAATGCATTACACTTTAAAGCTTTTTGTTAGAAAGACGCATATTTGTTCTATAATAATTTCAGTAGACAAAGTATATATTTGTTTTTTCCTGCTCAAATTCTCTGTTCTCTGTTGACAAAAAGATTAAATGGGTATGGAATTTGCAAAAGCCTTCCCAACTATCGCTATCAACCCACTAAGTATCTATCTATTTTTCTTATCACCATTGGCACTACATGCAACAGTTATATTTTGGACATGATCTAGCATTATTTTTAATAACCAAATACATTTTAACAACAGTATTTCTGCCTACCTCTTCAAATCTAATATGAAATACACCAATTTCAATCATCATAAACAGTGTGTATGTTAAATGTATTACATAAACAAGTTTTGTCAAATACTATGTAATAAAATATATCAGTATGTATTGACACAGCAGCCCATGATAATGATACAGTATCACCAAATTTAGTATCATGATATATTGATACATTGACCCAACCCAACATGTAGGAGAGGGCTTCAGTATGACTAAGTAGTAACTCTGCAGGTACTTTGAATACCTAAGGAGCGGGTAAAACTTGAAATATTTCAGAGATTGAGCTGCAGCGCCCATGTAGCACACCTCAGCATTAAGCTGAACAATATATCACAACAGAATCAAAGTCACAAGTTGAATTTATGGAATTATCAAATTGCAAAGGCTGTAGTTATTTAGAATAACTACAGAATGCCCCTCTCTGCAAAGATCAAATAATGGTATAATGGTATTTTGTGCCTGTAGTTTAGACCTCTACATGTTTGATTGGTTACATCTTTACAATGTGCACCTGAAGTTAATGCTACGTTTCTTTACAAAATTCTCTCTCTCCTCCCTCTCTTCCCCTGTTGTCCTTTCCTTTTTTAATATTTGTTGTTTTTTGTGTGAATAAAGGTATTTGCTATTTTGCTTCTCAAATGTGTTGTAATGAATAATTTACTACATGTGTCTCTGAACCTTGCACTTCTCAAAGTCTGTGATGTAATACCGGTGTAACAACTCCCCGAGTGAGAAAATTACTGTAGGTCTTGATAAAAGAAAACATGTTAATATTTACACGGCAATTCAAACGGTTTACTTTCTTAATCCTACTACTATTGCAGTTTACATTGTTTCAATCAGTTCAAAATATTCTTGGTATTTTAAATTGGAATTCACAGAAGTCCCTTTTGGAAGCAATTACACAGATGTTGAAGAAGCTGCTTGAGGCCCGAGGGAGACATTCAAAGGGTTTGTATTCAGACAGTGGTGCACCTGTTAAAGCACAGGTCAGCCCGCAGCACCGAAGGCTCTTAAGAATGCAGCAGAGCCAGCCCAGAATTAACTTAATGTTTATGCATGTACCCACTGCACGGAGAAATCTGTACCTGCAGGAACTGTACATTTTTAGTAACTCACAATGAAGAAGTGCGTGACAGGCTGTTTACGACTCTGCTGACTCTTTAGTTGATAGATGTTTTTGTAACTGGTTTATCTTCATTTTAGGTAGGGAAAAATGTTAACTACATGAACTACAAAGGAACGGGGAGAAATCTGCATGAATTATGGTTGTGTTTACACAGGTTTTGGCACTTACTGGACAATACTGCAATTATTGCCAAAATAGGACCATCTTGGAATTACAAGAACGATGTTCTAAAATCTACATCTTCGCTTTTATCTGCATTTATTTTCATTTCATTTCATTCATTTTTTGCTCAAAGTACATTCAAGCTTGTAAAGGCACAAATTTTCCTAATAATTATTTTTTCTTTTCTTGAATTACATTTTTTTTTGCTGGGGACTCATACAAAGTTTATTATTTTTCTGAATTTGTTCAAAAATCATTCAGAAATGTGTGCCTCTACAACATCTGTTTTTCAATAGTAGCATTTCATGATTATTTTTTTCAGGGGCACTTACTCAAACTTCTTGGCTGTCATCAGCACGTAGGAGAGCTGTCTTCGTATAGGCGATGTACCTTCCTCTGCAGGCACAGCGCTGTAAACACCATTGAATATGTATAAGTGCGTTGCTCAAAGGCAAATAGGATACATCAGGGTAGATACTTGTCATTCTCTAGTGTTTGATCTTAATCACAGACCTCTCCTTTGTGCTGCTGTCTTGTTCTGCTGCTTTCTTCGTTTTCTGGATCCAACTCAGATCACTTTTGATTGATGTTCGTACCTTGGTGGTTTGAAGCACCTTCTCTCTGTCAACGTCTGTATTTATAGTGTTTTAATCAGCACACATAGCTGAACTGGTGATGGCATTTAATATATTTCAAATTTACTTCACCTTGAGACATGATGCAGTCTTTAAATGTGGCCTTTGTGAAAGTATCAAAGAGAAAAATGAATGTGATTTAGCTAGAAATATTATGCATTTTTTTATTTAGTCTCTGTCCTCGACAGTATTTCCATCATTGCTAGCTACTTCAAACCTGTTACGTAACATTTTATAATTTACTGCTGGAATAACTGTACATTCAACAACCTGTTTCTATTGGCACACTCACTAATAATACATGATACATAAATATTTCCATCGCCACATCCTATTAATTATAAACTAGATCCACGTGCCTACCGTGGTGTTGTGAACTTGCTACATAATTTAATGCATTAATACAAATTTAAGAGTTTCACATGTCTTTGCAGTTTAACAGTGCCTTTTCCATTAGCAGATGTCTTCTTCTGCCTCCATAGTTATGACCAAGCAGAATGTTTACTTATACATGACCATCATTTTTGTATTATGCATGTGGCTTTTAACATTCTGACCCGCACTTAGCATATTAATCTTGTATTATTAATCTTTTTGAAACTTTGCCAGCACCAATTAACCGGGTCACATTCATTATGCTTAGTAGATAAAAGCCATTCCAGCTTGGTAATGAGCCCCCAGCTTGCATAGCAGATGAACATTCAGTCTAAGAAGCATTGTGAAGTCTGTACAATTGTGTTCTCACCTATAGTCAGCTGTTTTAGCACTGTCAGGTGTGGCAGGTCCTCACAGTCCCCTCTGCAGCTCTGAAATAGCCCAGATTGGATGCATGTTTTGTGTCTTTAACCAAAAATCCTCCTCCACCCCCTCCTCTCCTGTCAGCTTCCTCCCTGTTAGGTGTGAAGCACCTGGATGTCGCTGTGCAGGTTCATCGAGTGGGTGGGTGTCCTGTTCACAGCGATGCAGTGGGCAGACAGGTGCCACTGATACATAGTTTAATGCTGCCTTAAGTGTGAAATGACACATTCAGAAGTTGGATTTCAGCCAAAATCTGTTTTTTTGTTGTTGTTGTTGTTTTGGTTGGTTATTTTTGACAAATTAGTTCCTCTATGGCTCTATATTGTGTGATGACATTTCACTGTTCAGATCTGCATTGTACTTACTGTTCCATGTAATGATCTTTTTTTTGGCCACTGTAAAAGAAACATGTCTCGCCACAAAAAAGTCTATTTTGAGGGATGGTGGTGCACTTAATACAAATGAAAAAGCCAGTCAGAATTTATATTATTATCAATCACAAGTACTTCACTGTGTGAGGTTTATATAATTGTGTAATTCATAATTTGTTGTTGCAGGACTAAACATATTTTAAATGTGCACTTCTAACTTTTTTTTTATTTACTACTGCTACATGTCACGTGTGTGTGTGTGTGTGTGTGTGTGTGTGTGTGTGTGTGTGTGTGTGTGTGTGTGTGTGTGTGTGTGTGTGTGTGTGTGTGTGTGTGTGTGTGTGTGTGTGTGTGTGTGTGTGTGTGTGTTTGTGTGTGTGTGTGTGCGTGTGTGTGTGTGTGTGTGTCTGTGGAGGTAGATAATATAGTTAATGAGCATGAACATATCCTAGTTGGAACCTCCACCAGTAAAGTAGTGCAGCTTTAACATAAATGTAATGTTTCTGTAAATCTTTATAGGATACATTATATTAGTTAAATATGAGAACAAAAAAAGTAAACAAAAAACAAAAAAATCAAAGATAGGCCTACACCTTTCTAATTGTTGCAGCATTATAATGGTTTCTAAGAATTAAGGAAAAAAAAACCAAAACCCTGTGGTGAGTCTCTTGGCAGTCTAGACTAAACTGTCCCTGCAAGCCAGGCTATAAGCACATGAGTACAATGGTGATGCATTTGTCCTCACTAGGAATGAAGAATGTGGACAGGCCTATAGATCAAGTGTTGTACTAACAGAGTGACAGGACTGTATAATTGACATATCTCTGACTTCAGAATGTGAAATATGCATGCGTTAAAGAAATGTAAACATCAGAGAGAACACAATGTAGCATAAGATAAGACATGCAGGTCATGTATGCTTCTCTATACCTAAATATTAACATTAAATGGGTGTGAGTAAACATGGGTCACTGCATTCATAAGGCAGATGCTTCATTGATTTCTACACCCTGGCTGCAATAATGAATTTCACTAAAAGAGCATATTATGTTCCCTGTTGTATGGTAGAAAAACATGTAGGGGGTTAAATTGTGCTGTATTCTGCCCCCTATCGTCTTTCCCAAGAAGCTACAGTAGCTTCCCGAGATGCTCTTGCAGGAAGTGACGTTCAGATTTTAACCACGTTTCCGGTTATCGTGTAGGAGCAGCTCAGTATGTATTCCAATATCTAAATAATAGCAATATTATATGTTTTATTTAGCCTAAAATGCTCTTATAACTTGTTATCGCTTACTTAAAGCTTACGTGGTTTCTTTCCATTAAGGCTTGTGGTGATATTCTCTCACAGACACTTGCATTGTACGCGCTAGTTAGTTAGCAACTTAGCTTGTTAGCCTTTTTGTCTTTATTTTATTTTATCTTACATAAAAAATACGTAGAAAAGAACACTTGGCGCATGTATTATTGTTGGTAAAGCGTCTTTGCACTCAACTATAAATTGTTTAAAGATCGTATGGTTATAATATCACTCGTTAACATATTCCGTAATATTTAGCTACATTTAGATTAAGCTCATACACCATAGTTTGTTTGTTCTGTAATATAAATTCAGCATTCAATTTATAAACTGTTCTTGTGTTACGTTTTATGATTTAAGTTTTATTGCATACTGCCAACAGTATAATATAGAATAAACCACTTTAATTGGGTATTCATTCTGCGTGTTGTTGTATTTTAGAGCCATCCAAGATGACTACAGCTGCGAGGCCCACGTTTGAGCCAGCCCGAGGAGGTAGGGGTAAAGGAGAGGGGGACTTAAGTGCTCTGTCCAAACAATACTCCAGCAGAGACCTACCAGGGCATACAAAGATCAAATATAGGTTTGTTAGGGGACCATGGCAACATTGCTTCCCATTGACACTTTAATCACTTAATCTGAAACTTTTTTTTTTACAGACAACCGACTCAGGATGCCCCAGAGGAGGTCCGTGCCCGTGACTTCCGCAGGGAGCTGGAGGAGAGGGAGCGTGTGGCTGCACGGGAGAAAACCAGGGAGAGAGGACCAAGAGGTTTGACTCTCCTCTTCAACTAAAGTGAGGTCAGAAATGATAGTAACAATTCATTCACTGTGACTTTTATTACTACACTTCTCAGAGCACACAACTTCATCATCATCATCATCATCATCATCTTCCAAGCGACTGAGGTTGGATCAAATCCCTGCAGCTAACCTTGACGCTGATGACCCCCTCACTGATGTAAGGCTATTTCGTGTCTTCATAGTGTCTTCATTTAAAGTGACCACATATTTTATTTATTTATACAAGTCCTTGTTATTTGCTTTAGGATGAGGAAGACGAGGACTCTGATGAAGACAGTGATGATGATGACACTGCTGCACTTTTGGCTGAGTTGGAGAAGATTAAGAAAGAGCGTGCAGAGGAACAAGAACGCAAGGTGAGGCTGCATTTCAGTTAATGCGATATTATATTATTTCTCATATCAGAACAAAGCCATATTAGCACTTACACATTACACTTACATGAGTTACAGGTATATTCTGTCACATTTCCCAGTCATCACTTCATCCTGTTACATCCAACCTTCCCAACCTCTCAGTTCAGATTATTTGCCATTTGCAGTTAAACAGTCACATTGTAAAAAGGATGTGAGAAGCCCAGAGTGCGAAGCCATTCAGACAGGCAAATTAAATCATATTAAAACTTAAATCACATAATATAAACAAGAATGTACACTATTAATATGTAATTTAGCTAAAGATTTTCAACATAAAGTGCCTGTTGCCGTTTTAAAATGCACTGTTTAAAGTGATCACTGCCTTTCATCTCTCATTGTCCATCATTCTCTCCCTCTAGCATTTTGTAGTTAAGGTTTTTAATGGATTCAAATGTTCTATTTGTAGGAGCGTGAGCAAAAGGCTGAAGAGGAGAGGATCCGAATGGAAAACATCTTGAGCGGGAATCCATTGATTAATTTGGCTGGACAGCAACAACAACAACAACAACAACAGAGCAGCCAGACCCAGAGCTCATTCAAAGTTAAAAGGAGGTAAAATATCCTTCCCTTTTGTGCAAATGGTAAAAATAATGTTTGTAGATTTCTTACAATGTCAATATATCTTTCAGGTGGGATGACGATGTTGTTTTCAAGAACTGTGCCAAAGGAGTGGACGAGGCTCGGAAAGAAAAAAGATTTGTCAATGACACCCTTCGTTCTGAGTTTCACAAAAAATTTATGGAGAAATATGTTAAATAATTTCTGTTTATTTTGCTTTTAAGGCTTACATAGTACTCATTTGTTGTAAATATGTGTTAAATACGATTGTCCTTTTTCATTTGTAAAACATCGAATAAACAAAAATTCAACTTTAATTGTTGTTGAATATACAATTTTCTTTTAATCTATCTTGCATTCATAACAAGAATATACCTAGATTTACATTTTTGTATTTTGGTTTGCTTATATTAGCTTTTAATTGTATTTTTAAAGTGAGTAAAGTCTTGATGGAGATTAGATGATTTTGCTGTTTACATGTAAATAATTTTATAACTTATAAATTCCGATTATCAGATTTATTTTTATTTTGGAGTTTTTATTCTGCAGTTTGGATGTGCAAAAAATGTCTAACTTATTTAAGCGAAAAGTGACATAATTTAATTTTACTTCGCACTCAACATGGACTGAACGGTAGAAAAAGAAAATGCGTAACCGAGGATAACGAAGTGGCCGGTAGAGGGCGCCATGCTGGACAATCGCTCCCTTGTCTGGGGGATTGGGAGGCTGCTGGGAAAAGATGGCAGCTCCCTTTTGTTTGTGCGGATTTGTTAGCTTCAAGAAGGGCTTTAACTAGACTTATCTGCCCTTTCGCCTCTCTCTGTGTCGTGTTAAAGGGTCCGTGATTATTGGACTAACTTTTTAACCGCAAAAACATGGAGAAAAGTGGGAGTATTGACAGCTTGGGGTCGAGACGCTCCTCCTCACGTCAGCCCAGCGTTGATTCATTATCCAGGTAAATGTAACTCCACCAGGACTCTACATACGAGTGTCTCCAAACTTAAAGAAAATAACTTGAGAACAATGTTATTTCTGCTTTATTATGTGAGAAAATTGACTTGCACTAAGTAGCAAAGTGACAGTGTAGTGTGGTGATTGTAACAGAGTAGTTTTACGCACTGTTTATTAAAGTGACTAACAACAATGAAAACACAATATTCCCAATCTAAATGTGTGTTTTTTTTTCGCAAAGGTTAATTAATATAGTATTGCATTATAATCTGCCTTTAGCTCTTCTACGTCCCGCTCTGATCGTTCTGCCCACGTCAAGCCAGCCTCGTCTGAGTCCACATCCACTGAGTTTTCCCCAGAGCTCAGGGTGAGTAGCCTGTCAGTACAAAGCATCTATATGCAATAAACAATAGAGACTAAATGTTCCTGTTTTATTTGTGTGACCTAGGTGAAACCCAAAGCTACTGCAAAGGTTAGGATACCAAAATGATTACAGTTCACTATAGATGATACTACTTTAATTTAATGTTTCTGATCCTTTCAGCACATCCTGAGAGAGTCAGACAAACAGGAGCCACAGCTTCTTCCAAATGAAACCGTTCAAGACGTGGGTGAGTTTTCATTGTATTTAAAGAATTAAGTGTTTAATTACTGTTTCTAAAACAAGTTCTTTGGTAGCGAAAGATGTCACCTACTTCTGTCCATTCATTGGAGCCATAAGGGGAACTGTGATAGTCACCAACTACAGATTGTTCTTTAAATGCATGGAAAGA
>KN512686.1:35877-60383 GCA_000787155.1 Scartelaos histophorus | reverse complement strand
ATGATTCTAGTGAAGGTGCATGGACTTAGAGCCCTTCTTGTATTACCACATGAGTGTTTTCTATTTGAAAGAAGAACTCTAAATATGCAGTTTGTGTGTTAAACATGTGCGAATGAATGAAACTAAACACAACTCCACATACGTGTACGATGAGGACAAAACATTCTAACACAGATCAGAAAATAGCGTAAAATGGGCCCTTTTAAGCGAACCCTAAGTGAGTCTGATGCTTCTCCTTTAGGTCTGTCTCGCTGTTGAAAATGTCAGTAGCTACAGATAAGCCCCTTTTGAAGTATATACATTCTTATCTGCCACTGCTGTTTACTGGTGTGACAGTCTATACCTCCAGACCACGGCTAAATGTCACTGCTCCGAAGGGCCTAGGAGGGCCACGAGGGGGGCCGTCAATGGAAGACTGAAGCAAAGTAGTCGCACATATCGGACCGGAGTGAATTTACCGCTGGCGAGTCTGAAAAGCCGAGCGTTACCAGGCAACCGAAAGCTTTAAAGTGAGAAAGGAAATGCACCCTATGGTATAAAACTGATTCCTCAAGCATAAAAATCAATGCTTTTGAGTCCTGCTTGGTGTTTACCGTGGTGGCGATCACATTTCCTGCAAGTAATATTCTTTTTTATAAACTGGGTGATTAAAGGGTTCATATTCCTCATCATGAACATACCTGGAGTTGTGCTTTTTCATTCACATTTTCACATAAATCCTGCATATTTAAGCCGAGTTCTTCTCTCAAACAGAAAACAATCCACCTTGTGATGTCATGTGGTAATGAAGGAAGTGCTCTACTGTGTTTCAGAACTCCATCCAACTTCACTAGAATCATTTGGACAATTTCAGCCCGGGAATTGCTAAACTCGAACCTGAAAACTACTGCTTCATGACATCACAAGGAGGAAAAGAGCTTTTAAGATTTTGCACTTTGGGGACGCAGATAGACTAATAATAATAGTTACTTAAACAAGTGTGAAAGAAATAAAACACAGCTCCAGCTATATATTTGAGGAAGTAACGTCATTATCACGGCTTAAAGCTCATTTGAGTCAACTTTGTGTCCTATGGGACCTTTAAATAGCCATTTTTTTTTTTTTAACGCAGGGGAGGAGTAACAGTAGTACAAGGACATATGATGTGCACTCTGAATATAGATGATAGTGACAAGATTGAGGGGGACAGAGAAGGCAAACGGAAAAGCAAAGTCAAAGATAGCAACAAACAACAAATCTACCTAGTTATTACCTTGTGACATTTTGATAAGATGGTTAGTGTCACCTGGTACAAAACATGTTCGGAAAAAGCATAATTCTCAATTTGACCAACATTTTAGTTGTGGAAAGGGAAAAGAGAAGAAAACATACATGTCAGTGACTCTTTAAAGGTGATTTTTCCACTTTTAAAGGTCCTATATTACACAAAACAGACTCTTATGCACTTTTAGCTATGTTAAAATGTTGTTATCTCCTCAAAAACAAACCTGGAGTTGTGTGTTGTTTGTATTCAGCTTTTCTCCCAAACTGAAAATGCTCTGTTCCACATTGTGATGCCATGTGGAAATACAAGAGCTCTTCTGTGTTTTTAAACTTCATACACCTTCACTCGTATCATATGGATTATTTTAGCCCTGGGTGGAAATACAAGAGCTCTTCTGTGTTTTTAAACTTCATACACCTTCACTCGTATCATATGGATTATTTTAGCCCTGGAATTGCCCATCTCTACTAAACTAAAGGGAAAACGTAGCTGTTAGCTTGAAAACTACCGCTTCATCACATCACAAGGTGGAAAAGAGCATTTTGAGCATGCAGGAGAATAAAGATTACTCAAAACAAGCATGAATCACTCCAAATACAACTTCCAGAGGGTAAATGAGAAGGAGAAACAACCATAACCTGGTTAAAAACTCTGAAAAGTAAATTTTTGTATAATAGGTTTTAAATGAATGATTCAATTTGAGTCATACGTCTAAAGCTGCACCTGATTTTCAAAGCGTGAAGGAAACACTGATTCAAATCTACATTTTAATTTCATTTTCCATTTGTCCCTAGATTTGTCCCTAGATTTCTATACAAACTTCTCTAATATGTTACATAAAATGTGATAATACCTGAATTTTTGGTTCATTGATTCCACTGTAATTATATTTTGGATCTTTTTGGACAGAATTTTGGAGTCATTGTTTTTCTATAGGTTTACTACTTTCTACATTTGATATACACACAGAAAACTGCAAATATATGAAGTAAGTTATGTGGAATTATGTTGTAAACAGAAAAAAAGTGAAATAACTCTTGCTTTAACTCTAACTTTTGCTTTATTGAAACATATAGTAGTTAGTTACATCACTTTTTTCTTTACTACATAATTCCATATATCTTGCTCTGTACAGTTGGTGTCTTCCATATCTAAAATGTAGAAAGAGGTAACATCAAAATGTAGATAAACTAATAATAAAGGATTACTCAAACATGTGTGAATAAAACAAACAGATATGTCTTTGAGGAGGTAACAACATTATCCATTTTGTCCCAGTGGGGGGTCGTGGGGGCCGTAGTCTGAGCAGGGAGGCCCAGACTTCCCCCTCCACAGACACTTCCTCCAGCCTGTCAATGTCACGCTCAATAGTGTTACTGAAGTGTGGGTAACAACATTATAACATGGCTTAATATAGGCCCTTTAAGTATCACATTAGCACCCGTTTATACACATACCCAACTGGTGAAGTGTATTGCCCAACCACAGAGGCACCAAAAGTGTCATCTATCCATGCTATATGCAACCAAACTGATTATTGAAAACCTCCAAACTGTATATTCGAATGGCCACCTATTTTGATTTTTGAACTGTGACTAGCAATTTTTACACCAACCGCAGCAAAAAAAAAAAAAAAGTCTGTGATACAAAGCGGTAGCCTCCACCTGGGCGAGCAGAGCCTGGAGTGCTCTTCAATACAACCAGAGTGGACGGCGCTAGCAACAAAAACAAGGTCAACATTTAGCATAGCCAGCCCACAGCGGCCTGGCACGTACTACCTCTGCCCACCTCATCCTTATGCATAAACCATCACAGCCTAGACCTCCACATCGTCTCCCCGTCATAATTAAAAGCCCGAAACATGTATATTGCATAATGTGTGAATACAACATGCTAAGAGTGGTTAATAATTCACTTTGTAGTTTGTGATGAATTAATCAGGAGGGCCTTGGCACAACTCTCTTACATGTGCGCGGGGGCGAGGGCTGTGGTTGTGTGAGCCGCAGGTTTTCTGCTGTGATTTGCACCGAGAGCTGGATTTAGTGAAAAGTTCCATTCAGTGTTGACAAATAAGATGGATGTGCACCTGTGGGCTATTGGTTTAGATGTGTCTAATGAGAAGTGAGATCGCATTATGTCTGACAGTCCTATTCATTTGGTTTGGAGGATTTACTGGTGGAGTTCAACTTTGGTCATTTTGGTGGAAAGAAGTAGAGAATGTTTTTGAATGCCCCGTAGATGAGATTTATCAGACTCCCGGCCCCCTACCTGCATTATGAGCTTCTTTAGGTTTATGTTATGAAAAGTTTTGTAAACTCTTTGACAACCAGCCTGAGTTATCTTCAAGTCCAATACGATTTTAGAAACCCTAAAATGAGTATCTGCCTCAGAAAGCTGATACAGGAGGAGGAGCTTGATGTAGAGCCAATGCTCCTTCACATGGAGAGGAGCAGCTCTGAACGCCTCCATCTCTGATGAGGTCAAGGCCCTGAGAGGGCTCAGTACTGTTGGACAGTTATGGACTGGAGGTCCCTTACTCGACACTGCAAGATGAATGAGTTCAAACACTTAAAAGAATCCATCTTGTTCCACTCCAGCTGCTGAAACTGTGGGCAGCTTTGTGGTTTGGGCAGACGCCAAAAAGAAGCGCCCAAACAAATCAAAACAAACATGGTGACACCAACAGATGTACTTCAGCCTAAATGTGCAGAAGGAAGATGTCTAACTGAGACTTAACAAAAATGATTGATTTCTCAGCCTGCTTGTCTCCAAACAACTTGAAGTATAACGATTTCACTGAGTCCTGTCTCTGACTGAGAGAATTCACATGTCAAAGTGCCAGGCTGGCCTGCCCTCCAGACACCATGGGGGATCTCTAATGAGTAAAACAAGTATCTAGACTAGAGCAACATCTGACCAGGTTAATATAGAAGACAGATGAATAGAGTGAACCTTCTGAGACAAACTGAAAGAGGAGAATGACACAAACCATCCCATCCGTCCATAGTGCGTGTGTGAGGAGGCTGACAGCTGCTCTGTGACATCTCTGTATGTCCAGTCTGCCGCTCTGGCCCTTACACATGAGCTTGTTAGCAGTGGTCAGAGGCCAGAGCCAGACCTCACAGTGACCACAGAGCAGAGCCAGAGCTCACAGCTGGACAGTGTGGCCCCGAGCCCTGAGCGTGTGTGTTTCATTAGCTCAATAATAGGCCCGATAGACACACGTGGAGTGAGTCACGGTGCCACTGTCACACTCGCTCCTCACTGTGAGCTGTTGTGGAAAAGACACTTCCTCTGAATGAAATGAGAAATAACCATCCATCTCCAGAGAGTATTTACTAATGAAAGAGGCCAGTGGTGAAGAGCACTGACATCTACTGGTGAAGTCAGGCCGCGGTGAAGAGGCCCGGACAGAGAATCAACAGGTGTTCACGAGTGGAGCCAGCAGGATCTGAGTCACTCCAACATGGCAGACACTGGATGAATCTGGTCTCTGGTTTGTGGGAGTCTAAAAGCGTGTCTGGGTAGATGCCTTTTTGGTTCGGTGATGTCACTCTTGGGTAATATTAAGCCCAAATATGGTTTCATAACTTGTCATGGAGTTAAGGGAGTCTGACAGGTCTCTCTAAACTAAAGAAAGAAGGAAAAACTAAACTAAAATGCAACAAATACTAACTTAACTCCACAACTAATCATTGATCATTTTAAGAGACATAGCCTGTTTCACCCTTGGCTGCTCACAGTGTTTCACAAATGCCAAACATCTGAATTAGTAAAAAACATTTCCTTAGCACTGTCACCAATTACATATGGACTTTGCAAGGAGATATACCTCATGTTTTTTGTTTTTTCAGGAAATGTACCTCACAATATGAAGATCACCCAGGCTTTTCTCTGTGGATTTTGCATGTTCTCCCTGTATCTGGGTGGATTTACTCTGAGCACTCAAGTTTTTCCCATCAACTCAAAACATAATCGGTCAAATCCTACAGTTTAAGTAGTAATGGCCAAGCCTAGCTCAAGATCTGGAGATGGGCCCCTGGGTGCGGTCACTCCTACTGACAATTTGCCCCATCAGCAATGAAGGATGGGGAACAAATAAATACACCTACGGCAACAAAAGTGTACCTCAACTTTTTTGACCAGGCTGACCATTTCAGTGTTCAAATTGTGATTACCACATTAGTCTAATACAGATGATAAACATGAAAAGTATCTATGCTGATAAGTCAAAGCCACTTGATAAACCATAGTTCTGTATTGCACAATTAATGGTAATTTACAACAGTGTTTATTTCAAAGGTGCAGTACTCAGATGCATTTACTTGTACTTTTCTTTTATAAAAGGGTACTTCTTACAGTGGTTTTCATCTACAGTCATCTAGTCTAGTTACCTCTGCTTTTAAGGGTCCTATTACAGAAAATAGATTCTTGTGAGCTTTTAGCCATGTTGTTACTCTTCAAAAACATACCTGGAGTTGTGAGTGACACCTTATTATTAGTTTGCCTGGATCTCCAAAGCTCAAAGCACTCAAGTTTTTCCCATCAACTCAAAACATAATCGGTCAAATCCTACAGTTTAAGTAGTAATGGCCAAGCCTAGCTCAAGATCTGGAGATGGGCCCCTGGGTGCGGTCACTCCTACTGACAATTTGCCCCATCAGCAATGAAGGATGGGGAACAAATAAATACACCTACGGCAACAAAAGTGTACCTCAACTTTTTTGACCAGGCTGACCATTTCAGTGTTCAAATTGTGATTACCACATTAGTCTAATACAGATGATAAACATGAAAAGTATCTATGCTGATAAGTCAAAGCCACTTGATAAACCATAGTTCTGTATTGCACAATTAATGGTAATTTACAACAGTGTTTATTTCAAAGGTGCAGTACTCAGATGCATTTACTTGTACTTTTCTTTTATAAAAGGGTACTTCTTACAGTGGTTTTCATCTACAGTCATCTAGTCTAGTTACCTCTGCTTTTAAGGGTCCTATTACAGAAAATAGATTCTTGTGAGCTTTTAGCCATGTTGTTACTCTTCAAAAACATACCTGGAGTTGTGAGTGACACCTTATTATTAGTTTGCCTGGATCTCCAAAGCTCAAAACACTCTGTTCCACTTTGCAGTTGAAGCGGTTTAGTGGAGATTGACTATTGACAGGACTGAAATGATCCAAATAATTGTAGTGAAGATATATGGAGATTAAAAACACAGTGGAGCACGTCTTGTATTACCACATTGCATTACAAGATAGAAAAGATATACAGCGTTTATGTGTTGAACATGTGAGAATGAAAGAAAACACAAGTCCAGGTCTGTTTATGATCATGAAACAGCACTACAACAGATCAGAAAATAGCGGAAAATATTTTTAAGTACGCTTGAATACAGTTTTATCGACTCTATCCATGTTTTTTTGCAAGCCAATACTCCCTTGTCTTCTCCATTACAGACAAGAGCTGTGATCTCTTACACTTACCTGCATCTAGTTAACACGTTTTGATCTGCTTTTCTTATGAATCTTGACACCATCAGAAACAGAAATCAGCGCTACAGGTTTCTTTTGTAAGACTTCCTCTCACCTTAACTCTGAGCAGAGCAGTGGCATAACACACTGGCTGCATTCTGATGGCGCTAACATTAGCATTCGGGGCCGGTGGCGTCACATAATAGGCCCTGTGTCTGTGTGAATCAAAGTGGGATCTGCAGAGACTGTGGTTAAAGTGTCAGGAGTGAAGGGATAAAAAGGTGGACCGGGCACTCAAAAGGAAAAAAGCTGCACTGATAAAACAGTTAAACAAATGGTCATTATAGAGACACTACATGACAAATGGTGCCTCCTACCTTTAGTTCTGTAAAGACATACATTTCCATTGCTGAAATTATCCAACTGATTCTAATTCTAATCTGATTTTAAAAACCAAGTTGGGCAATTCCTGTTTTACCACATGACATTGGAAGGTTTTAGAGAAGAACACAGCCCAAATATGCAGGGTTTGTGTGTTTAAACATGTGTAAAATAGAGCTTTAAGCCAAATAAAATCGTGTACAGCACCTTTAAAGAAGCTAAATGCTTGCTTTTTTTGACACTGCAAAAAGCGTAATAGCAACCCAGCCTCAGAGAGGACGTGGCAGCGATTTGGGGTCTACTTGCTTTCCTCAGCCTCCTCTGTACTTGTGGAGGTAATAATAATCAGAGTAGTGCTTCCTGCAGCTCTGCCCAACTCTTCACCTGAGAGCAAAGTTCTGGAGTGATGCCACACTTCACACACCTCCTGGAGACTCCCAAACAAACACACACACAAGCAAACAAACAAACAAACAAACCAACCAACAAACAAATATGAACACAACAGAAAAACACAGCACAGCAGGCCCTGTGTGATTACTGCTCCACACACTCCAGGCACTGCAGGCACAATATCACATTACATATTCAAAGAGTCAAGTATGCGTACTCTGGGACTTCTATAAAAATACATTTGTTTAGCATCATAATCTTGACTCTGAGATGGCAACTCTTTCATTTGTTTTGATAAACCATAACTGGGCTTCATAATAATTCCTTACACTTGTAATGCACTTTACAGATTTGCTGAAGCCGCTCCAAACACCACACTATAATGAGTCTTATTCATTCACTCCACACTCTGAGGTGGTACTTCTGTAGCCACAGATGCCCTGGGGCAGACTGGAAGAGGCAAGGATGCCAATCTGTGCCACTACTTCCACACTAGGCAAGGTGGGTGAAGTGTCTTGCCTAAGGATCCAGCGACAGAACTTGTAAGCAGGAATCGATCCTACAGGATCAGGATAATATCAATAATCATTCACATACCCCTTGCAACAATCATGATGTAGAACCATGAAATAGAATGGCATGTTCAAAGAAGTTCATTTTAAAGTGCTGTCTAAGGATCCGCAAGGCAGAGAAAGTTGCAATCAAAAGATTTTTTTCTTTGACTTTTTACAAGAAAGAGCATCGTGAGCCTCATGCTGAATAATACATGTTTTGTAGTTGAGTTAGGCACTGAGATGGTCCACTGTGCATATGGACTTGAAAATCAAACCAGATGAGTACATTTGTAAGCTCAATGCGGTTTTAAAATGTGGTTCAAATTTACTTTGTAATTTGCCTGTGTGAAAAGTAGTAAACAGAAATGCATGGGTAATTTGGCTTATAAGTGTGTATATGACCAAAACAACCCCCTCACCATGTAGTGCGACTCTATGGCACCAACACCATGTGTAACGCAGCACAGGACCAGACCAAAGCAGGTACAGGGTTGTGAACAGGCCCTCCAAACACAGAGTTATTCATGTCAGCTAGCATCACATCACTCTTGTCTTGTGAGGTGAGAGGAGCTGCTGGGGCTGTTCTGTTTTCAAATGTGCTCAGCGTGGAACAAAAGCATGCCTTATTTTTTGCTCCTGGAGACATGAGACTCAATCATTCACACAAAGCAGCCTCACTAACAGGCTTTAAAAGGAGCCTTCCAGGGCACACAGTCTGTGTGTCTGTGTACTTCCATTTGCCATAAGCCAACAGCCATGTGTTCCCAATAGGAATGGGCTGGATATCGGTGATATCGGAAGGTTTCCACAGTTATCGACGTCGGTCCGATATTTGGCATCAGTGTTGTGTCTCCATGTGGCCAGTTTGTAGTCAGTACTTCAAACAGGCTTGTGAGTGAGGAAAAAGAAATAGAAGATGAAGTAGGCGGAAAAATATGGTTTTATGAAATAAATTATTTAATATTCTAAATCCAATTTTTTTAAATGGTTTGTTATAATTTAACATACATTTTTGGTCCTTCTTATGGATTTTATAACCTTATAGATAGTATCCCTCTCTTCCAAAAACATAATATGGAGTGTTTTGTTCACACATGTTTGAGTAATCCTTTGTTATACAAAGCTTAAAATACTCTCTTCCACCTTGTGATGTCATGTAGTGCTAATTTTCAAGTTAGCAGCTACATTTGACCTTTTCTTCAGTAGAGACGGGCAATTCCAGGGCTGAAATCCTCCAAATGGTTCTAGTGATGGTGCATGGAGTTTAAAAACACAGCAGAGCACTTAAGCATTGTATTACCACATGACATCATAAGAGAGTTTTCTGTTTGAGAGAAAATATGCAGGATTTGTATGTTAAATGTGTGAATGAAACAAAACACAACTCCAGGTATGTTTCTGATGAGGAAACAACATTATAACATAGATGAGAAAATAGTGTAACACAGGCCCGTTAATATTGGTTATCAAATATTGGACCATCCCTGGTTTCCATCAGGATTTAAAGCTGTTTAATGAGGAGGAGTATGGGAGTAGTAAGGAGGACTTCCTGTAGCAGAATCCAGGTCAGGACCAAATGAAGTCCCAATGGTCGGAGGATTAAATAAAGGGGTTATTAGCGAGGTCTTGTGTCAGCAAAATATGCAAGGTGCAAGTGGGGCAACGGGTGTGTTTTAAATGAAGGAATAAATCTGATTTCCAAGGGCCCATATTACGCTATTTTCTAGTCTATGTTATAATGCTGTTTCCTCATCACAAACAGACCTGGAGTTGTGTTTTGTTTCATTCACACATATTTAACACACAAATCCTGTGTTTCTCTATGGAAAATGGAAATGAAAAACACTCATTAATCATTCACAGTCTGTCTACACCTCCAAAGCTCAACTGCTCCTGACAAAATGACCACTTCATGACATCACAAGCTGGAACAGAGAGTTTTGACTCATAGAGAGAAAAATAATAAAGGGTTACAGGTATATTTATGAGGAGGTAACAGTATTCTCACGTGCAATTTTTCTGGTTGAAGGTTCGTCAAATGCCTTTCTCCATGGGGATGTTATTGCTTTTTGGCATTCAAATTTTCGATCATCATGGAGACAAAACTAGACCAAGTTAAAGGTCAGATCTGTGGAGAGGCAACCCCACTCACAGTTAGAATGACAGTTTTTCTATGTTTTTTGAATGATAAAACCCTGTATTTAAATAAATGTAAGGTAGAGCTCTTTAATGTCAGACTTTCCAGAGTAATGTCATATCCACAGAAACAAGAAGGTGACGGACCCCCAACCAAAAAGATACACTATAAATTTCTCTGATCTGAATTTTAAAACTTATATCAGGTTATTCATCTTGTTTTCAGTTTAATATCTACTTACAAGTTCGGAAAATGCTTAATTCTCAAGGTAGTTTATTTTAAGATTCCGTCCACAAAGCAAAATAATTTCACTACTTTTAAGTCATTTTCTGATACATTTAAGTGTTTAAGGGCTTCTTGCAGTGTACATAGTGCACCTTTAAATCTCACAGAAATCCATTTTGTGCAATATGGGCCCTTTAAAAGCTCCCTTACTTTCATTTCAAACATAGACGATAAGGAGAGGTGCCTAATCTTGTGAATGGGAGTGGACAGTGACACTGCACCAGGATGTCGCACTCTGCCAGCTGCTAAAATAACAAGTCAATGTCATCTTTTAGTGCCGAACATAACCCTTTATGAGAAACTGCCTTATCAGAAGCGCACTTATCAGATTCTATTACCTTTATGGGCGATGAGGGTCTGCTCCAGCGCGTCTGGACAGTGTTTATGGCAGGGGTCTTACCTTGTTGCCCAGGGCTTTCTTGGGTGGGAAGTTAAAGGTGTCCACTTGGGGGAATTGTGCTCGCAGGAGGTTGTGCAGCTCTCTGAACTCCGTGTAGCGTCTGTACACGTTCCACTCGTTGTCATGGATACGGATGTAAACCTGCAGGCACACACATTTAGAAAGATGAGAAGAGAAGGACTTGCATTTCAAATATTACTTTACACTACTCATGACAAGGCTCGCACAGAAATGTTAAAGTATTACCGCATTAAAGAAGATATTTTGTGCTTGAGCCTGCTATATAGACACACTCATGGATCATTATGTTCATATCATTTGTACATTTTGCATGCAATATTCATTTAAAACAAATAAATAAAACAAACAAGCCCGCTGAATTCTGCGTTAGAAAACTTTGGTGCACAGTGCGAGCTTTTATCACTGTAAACACCACACATCACAACAAAAGAGCTGTGTAGATGTTGTTCTTATGGATAGATGTGGATTTTTTTTTTGACTACACAACTCTGCTGAATCCTATGTGTATCACCGATTAACAAAATAAAACTGGAGAACAAAGTATAGAGAACAGTGAGCATATGCTGAGTCTAGCAAATTAGCAATTACATATTGTTGAAATATGCACAAATCACTTCAAATACAACTTCCAGCAGATAAATGCAAAAGAAAACAGCGATAACGAGAACTTTCAAGGTGTACTAACTTTATCTAGGGGGCGCCGTACTGAGGAACACTGTACTCAAAGCAATGTCACTGCATCTATGGAAACAATTAGCGAATATTCCACCAGAAAAGTTACATAGTGCACCTTGAAATTATAACAGAGAAGAACAGACAGACCAACAAAAAATACTTTAAAGGGCTTTTTTATGTAGTAAAATGTGTCTTCAAATTTGCCCCTAACAGTAAAAGCAGCTCTTAATGTCAAACTGAGGGCGCATGATTCTAGTGAAGGTGCGCAGAGTTTAAAAACCCAGTGGAGCGACTCCTGTTATCACATTGCCACATGACTTCACAAGGTGTTTTCTGTTTGCGAGAAGAATTCAGCCTAAATGTGCAGGGTTTGCGTGTGAAACGTGCGACTGAAACAAAACACAACTCCAGGTATGTTTGGAACGAGGAAACATTATAACGCATAACGGAAAATAGCGCGATGTGAGCCCTTTGACGCACAACTCTATACCCCCCCCCCAACCCTATTTCCTTAAGAAGTATCCAATGAAACCAACCAGCAGCGCTCTGTATTGTAATAATCAGTGTGTCCATCCATTTTCACTTACAGAGAGGGGGAGAGGAGAGAAAGCGCCTGTGTCTGGAGATGTGTCTTTGGTGCCACTGTTTCCACGGGCCATTAGCCTCTTTATTCAGCCTCGTGAAAGATACGCAGAGAGAGAGATGAGCCTATTACCCACAAGAGGAAGATACAGCCGCCCCGGATCTCTTACAAAGACGGATGCTCTTTCAAATGTGAGATTTTGAATGGCAATAGCATAGGCGTCCCAGGCATATGGTTTAGTTGGAGAATTGATAAGGGTGGACAGTATACTATTATGGTATGATTTAAAATAACTGCGCTTTAAAGGTGCTTTGTGCAACATTTTTGGTAGAGATACGACAACCTGATGCTGAAAAAACTGGATATCGGCTTCTAGATATCCATGCTGGACATTTAAATTGATGTAACAAGACTATTTACTTGTCATAGTCAGCTCAGAAAGTCTCAGACTGTTTGAGCTTTTATTTATACAAAGTAGTTCTGTAGTTACTAGAGGGATAAATAAGGTATACAACATTTGTGGATCAGTTCTGTCATATTTATTTTGTTTAAAGGGAATAAATGCTGTTTTTAGTCTCTGTGTATCAGTTGAGGTCAGATATCAGCAGATGCTTAAAGCCATAGTATCGCTATTGGAACTGAAAAAGCTGTACATCAGTACATCCCTAATATTTGGTGGAGGGTTCGCTACCTGCTTGTCTTGAAATGTTACTAGTTTGCCTTAAATGTTCCACAGTATGGCATTAAACGTGCCTTTAAGCCATCACAGGATGTTTTATTGTTCAAAATTGCCTTGAAAAGCAGGCTCATCTCTTCTCATACCTGACCTGTAACTTGGCTCGTTTCCATGGAGATATGTAAGTTTAGTGCCATACAGTGGAACATCCCAAACAACCCAATAACATTACTATACTAACAGTACTACGCTGTGGACAAACACATTTCAGTACACTGGTACCAGTGTACTGAAACGTGTTTGTCCACAGCGTAGTACCAGTGTACTGAAAGGCGTTTGTCCATGGCGTAGTACCAGTGTACTTAATAAAGCATGAACAAAGGCTTTATGCATAATGAAGACATAGTTTCAGAATGATCCAGGCTTAGTAACTACTTAATTAACACCCTAAGGCCTTAATTAAGTCATTAAGTCATTAAGTAATTACAATCTTTTCCCTTGTACTTAAGGAAACCTTGTCTTGCCTCAGTACAGACTTGTTGCATAAGCAGCTCTTGAGGTCAAAATAAGTCTGCTGTATACTTTCTGCAGCTAAGCTTTTCATTGTCCGAAACAGAAAGTGCGTGTTAGCAAGCTAGTTGTCGCTTTAGCTTTACTGTGGCGATAAAACTGCACCCTAGTCTCTGAAATCTGTGAAAAGTGCTTATAAAGTCATCACGGAGAATAATTAGGATGCTCAAAATGCATGAGGTAAGCGAGGAATAACTTTGGTCTAGAGCAGCTTAAACCTACTTCTGTTTTTCACATTTTCAAGCAGTAAAAATCTGCTATGGTGCCTTTAAATCTAATTAAGTTGGAGTCATTTTGTATTAATATATGGTCAAAACATAGAAGTCCTAGGAAATTCTTTGTGAGTCCATGAAAGCATGTCTCTGTTGGAGGGTTTGACAGAGTTGATAGGACACAAAAGAGCACGTTCCCTCTGAGCGACTAGAGCTGTGCTGGACTGAGCTGCACCACTGGAGCCTGAAGTACCAAAGGGCACCTCCAGAACACAGCACATGGCTCACCTCATACCTGCAACATCCACGGGCTCAAGTACTATTACATTTGGCCTTACAATGAGCCCTTTTATACTTTTTGAACTGCTTGTTTCTATAGATATGTCATTGCCCTGCCAGAAATATTGCACTTTATGACATTAAACAACTCCATCCTAAATGTATTCCATTACAGGTGGTTTTATAGCTCAGAAATACCTCGAAAAACCGGCATGCTAACAGATCTGACCTGCAATTTGGTTTGGTCTTCATGATGATAGAAAGGTTTAATACCGTACTGTGAAACATTCCAGACAAAGTATTTGATGAACCCTTTATCAGAAAAGTCACACTGTGCATATTTTACATTGAAAAACACAGATAAATAAAATAAAAGAACGCAAGATTAAAGTCCTGTGTTAATTCCTGTGAAGCACTTCCTGTATTACCACATGACATCACAAGGCCTAAATATGCAGATTTATTTGTTAAAGTGCATTGTGTAACTTTTCAGAAAACGTTATTGCCTTGTCTGGAATATTTCATAGTATGGTATTAAACATTTCTATCCCGCTTACACTTAGGGTTAGTGTCTAGGTATTTTTGAGCAGTAAAATCACATGTAATTTAATAAATGTAAAGTAGACAAATCCATAGAAACAAGCAGGTGACAAGCTAATCAAAAAGTTACATATTGCACCATTAAAGGATAGACAGACAAAACCTATGTGCTAATAATGTGAAAAATATAACCTTACCTAACCCAAGTGTATTTTTTCTGTTGTTTTTCCTCTTACTAACCCATCTAGTGTCAGAGCCGAGCCTCCCTGCAGTCTGGGTTACCATAACAATGACATATGGCTGAAACAAGCAAAGTGACGTTTTGGACAGCTATTAAGAGAAGACTGACAGCTGTGCCTTTGTTAGCTTCCCCAAATGTCCCGTTCTTTAGATGCTTGTGCTCTCGAGGCCTGGACCAGACAGCTGTAAACTTATCACATACACCGCCACATAATGGAAAAGTCAACCAATTATGCACTGTTTGAAAAGATGCAAGAAGTAATTTACAAGAAAAGAGTTGAATCGTTTTTAAAGTAAAGTCGATGAATTCAAAAGCAAACTGAAACGTTAAAATGCAATGTACTAGATGTTTTATTTTCTAGATGTATAATGTATTTATAGGTCCTATATTACTATATTACTAATGGACTCTTGTGAGCTTTAAGGCTTGTTATGGTGTTGTTACCTCATCAAAAACAGACCTAGTTCACGTGTGTTTGAGTAATCTTTATTATCAGTCTGTCTGCATCTCCAAAGCTGAAAATGCTCTGGTTCACTTTGTGATGTTATGAAGCGGTAGTTTTTACATTTTGCTCAGTACAGATTGAAAATTCCAGGGGTGAAATGATTCAAATAATTCTAGTGAAGAAGTATGGAGTTTAAAAGCACAGTTTCTGTATGACCACCTAACCTTTGAGAAGACTGAAAATACAAACTGAAATATGAACTGATAAACTAATACAAGACTCCAATGCCTTTTAGAGCATTAAAAACATGTTCTAAACTACAGATACAACAGGATTACACATAAAAATAAAGGATATATTGTTTTTTGCACATCATATCTAAACCACTGCACTGGTTTGCTCCTTGTAACTAATATAAAAGCATTTCTTCATGTGTTATTACAACATGAAGTAGGCAGCAATGCACCCACAAATGAGTAAATCATGTATCAAATGTTTAAATCAACATATAATCATGTACATATTGACATATGTATGTTTTCAAACCTACAAATGAATAATTATGAATTGTTCATTGATTCTGTAAATGTGAAAACTTTGAATTATTTAGGACTACTGCAAATTAAACGTGCACTGCGCAACTTTTCTGGTGGAGGGTCCGCCCGTCAAATATTTTTCTTCATAGAGATGTTATTGCTTTGTCTGAAATTCTTCACAGTATTTTATTAACCACGTCTATCCTCATAGAGACCAAACCAGACCAAGTTACAGGTCAGATCTGTGGAGAGGTGACCCCACTCACAGTCACAATTTTCTAGGTATAGAGGCTTTGCACAGAAGTTCGGCTCACAGAGTCTTCAATTCGTGTCATAGGATGATTTTGACAGAAACACAAACAGAACTCTCTCTTTTGGATATGGAAATCATGGAGAATCAAGTCGCTACTACAGGAGGCAAAGAAGAATTTATGAGCCGTGAAAGTTTAGAGAAAGAGCCTGAAAAACTAAAGTTTTATAAGTTTTATACTTTTATAAGCCTTGATCTGGTCTTTGGTGTAGCTCCTGGTCGTAAAGATCAAGTAGTTGGAAATTCTACTTCTGGCCATGATTCTATCGAATCTGAGTAGAAATTGGTGCTTAGAGATTGATTTTTGCTTTTCCAGGTAGTTTTTTCGCTCATCTGAGGCTAGAGATTTAAGATATTTCGGGGGAAATGGAACACGCTTGTTCTGTTTAGTGCCATGTTTGATCAGTGTGCCCGGTGTCATGGCGGCGTAGTTACTGTTACTATGGAGTCACGTGACGGTGCAAAGTCTCTATTCTTGAGCTATAAAACCACCTGTAATTTGATAAATGTAAGGCAGAGCTGTTTAATGTCAAATTGTGGGACATTCCAGACAAAGCAATAGGATCTTCATGGAGAAAAGCATTTGATGTACCTTCTTCTGGAAAAGTTACAGAATACACCTTTAAGGTTTGCACAACTCCTCCAATGTTTCACTTTGTATTACAGGGGTTAGCTATCAGCAGTGACGGGGCTGGATGACATGTGAGGGCAGAAGAGGAGGCTAATGGAGCTGTCATCAGTGCACTCTGTCTCTGACCTCCACACGCCTGGATCACTTTCTGCAGGTTTAGCACAAATCTGAGCTCGTTCTATGGCTGCTCGCCCAATCTGATCTGAAAAGCTTGACCTGCTAATCTTGACAAGCGTGAACCAGGAGCTCAGGTGAGAGAGAGATGCACAATATCTCTCTATGTGGAAACGTCTCTTGGAGATGCACTGTGTAACTTTTCTGCTTTTTTTCATTGAGATGTCATTGCTTTGTGGAACATCTGAAGCCGAGCAATGACATATCCACAAAAGAAGAAGAAGAAGAAGAAGAAGAAGAAGAAAAAGAAAAAGAAGACAGTGACGAACCCCTAACCAAAAAGTTACATAGTGCACCTTCAAAAATACTAAATAAGAGCTATGAAATGAATGAACACATTTTTAAATAGCGGTTGTGCAAAATATCTAAATCTAAATATTGGAATTTTGATATATCGTGATATTGAGATTTATCTTTTAGCAATTTGCAAACTGTAATTTAATATTCACTTGACAAAATCAATTGAGAATCGCCATAACCTTTTCAATAAATCTGTTTTGTTGTATGTTGACAATGGAGTTCCACAAGGGTCAGATTTAGCCCAACTGAACTTCTTAAACTATAGGTTAGCATAAATACATCATTGGAAAACACAAAGTCAGACAATTGTGCAAAAATATCTAGGCACAAAGACAGAAGAGATAAATAAAACACTTTCAGGGGTAAATTTTAGAACCAAATAATTTCAGAAATACCATGAAAAAAGGTGAACCACGTGCAGGCTTGCTTCTCCGTAGATCTGAGCATTAACGCCAACGTGATTACAAAGTCTGCTTCCATACTGTAGAATAATCAAGGCAAAGCAGTAACATCTCCATGGAGACAAGCATTTGACGGATCTTCCAGCAGAAAAGTTAGGCACCATTAACTATGCAAAATTCTGATTAAAAAAAATCAAAAAGAAATAATAACTTTGACATTTTACAATCCCTTAGGAAAAAAATAAAAAAGTCAAATGCCACCACGGTCTACATCCACACGGCAGGACATGTGATTACAGATTCTATGTATTCCAGCACAGTGATCCAGGTCTGGCCTCACATCTCCCACAGGTTCTACTCCAACGCTCTGCTGAACAAGGTCATGATGAAAACAGATTTAGCTTCCTGACACTTTCGCGACATTCTAATATGCAGATGCAAATTGCCTCACGGCTCCAACTTTTTCATTAACACGGGCGATATTTTATGCAAAGTAAATCAACTAAAATAATACAAATATAATGTTTGTTTTGTACCATTAAATGTGTGAAGATGCTATCAGCGCTGTGGGATCAGTCATTTTCCCACATCAAAAAGCTTCTTGTGTACGGCGGTATTAGGCTGATGAGATTAATCCACTCTGCACACTTATTTATGGGAACACATTAGCCTCTGCACACAGCCACCAGCTTCTACTCATCAAATACTACGTTATTATGGCGAATTTGGGCTTTTCGCTATTTAAAGCACTTGGAGACAGGGAGCTTTAATATGGTCAGTGAAAGTGGGCTTCAAGTTCAGTTCAGTTGAGTACATGTAGGTAGTGTTTATTAGTTTATTGGTGATAATTACTTCATTGTAAGATATATTTGAGGGCCTTCTTACGAATTTGAAAGCTAAACATTGATATCAACATATATTGGTTAATGACCTCAAAACTTGATACAAAGGAATACCTAACCCTAACATAATAATAATAAAAATCTTTACTTAGACAATATAATGTGATAGTAATAGACGTAATAGTACTTTTTCTATATAACAATGTGGACTCTGAGTATGTTTCTGAGCAGGTAACAACATTAGAACACAACATAAGCCTTTAACATTTCCTTATCGAAACACTATATAAGGCGCTGACTCCTTCTATCAGCGAAAAGCCGCTTGATGTATGATTTATTACGAACAAAAAACAGAATAGAATTGCAGAAGTCTGAGCCATCTTATGTGATTTCTCAAGTATTTCTGCCTCTCAATTATTGATTATTTATAACAGGAACCAGGCTAATGGGACTTGGAGTGGAGCTTTGATGAAATACGCCGCCGTCATTCACCAGTCAATGCAATCACTCACCATGACTCACACGCACTATAGAAATAAGCAGCGCATTGTTCCCATGAAGAAAAATCTAGCTCACACTTGAGTCGAAGTCTTATGTTACTGTACTGATGTTTCTGTTCAGACAATGGACTGTTGATCATGTTAAAGTGGCCCTCGCAATATGCATAAGGTGCAATGGACCCAATTAGTCCAGATTGTGTCTTATCAACTTGTATTTGATAAATAAAGAATGAATTTGACAATGAATAGACAATTTTCAAGTTCCTGGTTCAAAACGGGTTTCTAACATGAGGTTTAGTAAACATGAGAGTAAACTAAACATTAAATAAACCTTTTTCGTAAACTAAAATCTGGTGTTTTAATATTGTTGTCTACTGTTCATAGTTCCTTTCCAGCAATTTTAGTTTAAATGAGGTATATTTGCAGCTTTGTGGTCAAAAACAGTCAAAAACAACATTGAGTGCGAGCTGCTAACAGTGGCCACTGCAATCTCAAGTACTAGGTGACATCCCACAGGACTGCCCTGGTTAAAGTCAGGTGTTTCAGGCTGCAGAGGCAGAGGTTGAAATGTGGATAGCTGTTAGACCAATCAGTTTAGTTTTTAGCATCAGTTCAGACCTACTCAACAACTCAACAATATCTCATCAGATCATGGGATTATTACTCACCTCAGCACAGCAGGTGCTGTGGCATGTTCTGTACCGTCATATCACCTGGATACACTTCACGTCCCAACATCTCTCACAGTCTCACCTCTCTTCCACCCCCGGCTCCCTCCAATAAAGCAGAGAACTTGGTCAACCATTACAACCAAACTCTCTCTCACTGCCTTGACATTCTGGGTCCTCTAAAAATCTGAACTGTGTCCTACCCGTCCGCCTCTTCCTGGTTTACTCAAGAATTATGTAACCCTTAAGTCACAATGTAGGCAGTTTGAACAAAAACACAAACAGTCTGGTCTCACTGTCCACTTGTTGGCCTGCAGAGCTCGTCTCCTCATATAATACAATGGTTACACAATATTTTTTCAGTCCTACATGTATGACCCAGAGTCTAAATCATTTAAATAAATAAAAGTCATTAGAGGGGAGTGGGCGGGCATAGGGGGTAGGTGAAAACTGAAAATAAAAGGCTCATTCAAATATGCATGAATACATCAAAATGCAACTTGGAGAAAGCCAAAGCAGAGGGAACACCGCTCATAAAAATAATAATAAAAACATGTCACACCTTCACAAAGGAGAGACATTACTCACGATTAGAACAAAGTTTCACAATAACAATAACCTTTTCATTTGAAGAATCCACTCTTCTTTCTATACGTCTAATAAAACAAAATCCATTTCAGTGTGACTACGGCTTTATAGATCACAAGTGACATTTAAGACTCCACTCCAATATTAAGCACCAACTGTAAAAAAAGAACAGCAAGAGCCAATAAAAAAGGAATCAACTTTACTTTTCCGTTTCGAGACAATTCATTCCTACAATCAATGCCTGGTGACAGCTCCTGGTGCACAACCAATAATAAAGCTATGTCTGCCATCCCCTTATGGACGTAGCATTCATTTATTCATTAGCTTCTCCATTAGCCACACCTTAGCATGCACGCTTCTTTGGCCGAGCATTTGCACTGCGGTTATGCATGATTTAAAGTTTCTCTAAGTAGCTGTTTTTGAAGTTTCCAAACATGCACAGTAAGTCAGCTAGTGCTACGTTCTCATCCTGGGGAACAGACGCAGCATGGAAGCTACCTGGGGGGCGAAAAGAAGGAAAAAAAACCTAAGGTGAGAAATGATTTTAGACAGAAAAATCTCAGGAAAGGAAGCCATAATTACGTCTTTTTTTGCTTGACATTTAGCTTGATCTTTAGCCTGGGGGCATTCCGACTAACTAGGTGGAAAAAAAAATTGTGACGACAGAATGGACGGAAATTGGTACAAAATGCAAATGATGAGAGTCTTGTATCTGAGATGGTGAAGACTTTGACCTGTTGATCTTTTGTGCAGACAGCCTGGATAGTGAAAGAGAAAAGCTGAAGCAAAAGCCATTCTCAGCTCGCCAGGAGGGCCCTGTACGGAGACCTGCGCTGCTCCTCCCAGCGGGTGAGTGTGTGCGACTGCAGCATTCAGGCACAAAATGGCTGACATCGTTCCAGACCAAGCTATGATTTGGGTAAATGACTGGGATTTGTGCAATGTATGTTCTAGAGGAGGTGTCAGAACTCTATGGGAAACCATTTTTAAAACAGTTAGTAGATTTGTTGTTTCAAACTTTGGAACAGTTCTGTATATGTAAAAATCTTCTCTGTGCAGGAAAGTGTACGTAGCCTGCAGTGGAGCAACTGGGTTACTAATGCATTAACTTGCAGATAGAGACACATAAGAGTTTTTCTCACTCTCAGTATATTTAAGATTCAAGATACAGGAAATGTATTTACAAGTGTAAAATACATATCATACATAATGGAATTCTTGTGCAGGGCTCTTGGGTGTTCAAGTAAAAACAGGTAAAAAGTGTGTTGAAGTACTTCATTCCAACAGGCCTGGCATCTAAAGCAGCACTGTATATTGCACATAATACTTTATATGAACAGGCCATGCCTCATGTGAACACAAAAACCTACAGAATTCACTCACTTTGGATCAGGGAGAGAACTGGATTTCAGCAATGAAACTGGCAACCCAAGTAAGAGACAGAGACACAAGTTGTCAAGATGATTATCCAAATTATTGGTCATAATGTCCAATATTTTTATAATTAAGAATAAATCAGCAATACAGTGCATCACCAGTAAAAGTTGTACTTTACGTGAACAGGTTTACCTAATATGGGGACACAGATACGTCATGTTTATGGAATTTTAAATCAATATTTTACGTACAATTCCTTTAAGTTGCTATAGATTATGAGTATGAGTATGTCACTGAAGGTTGATATTTGCCTGAACAGTCTCAATCAACCAGAGACTATGAAAAAAAAACCAGAACGAATATGTTCTGATGAGAAAAAGAATGAAATCCTTTCAAAGCAACATTCTTCAACTGACTTCAATAGATCTGTGATTGAGCCTTTTTATATAAAGGTACTTTTGTTAGACTCTTGTGCTGATTATAAAAGAACAATAAGAGCAAACATGATAAAAAGGTGGAAGAAAAGCAGACGACTCCATGTTACTATGAAAAGAAATAAAATTATATCTCCGTCTGGTCTTCTCTTCCCTCCCTCTCCCTCTTTCTCCCTCTACATTTGCCCAATTACGCAGAAAATAGAAACCAATTTCAAAGTTTGCAAAGAGATTAGAAGAATGGCATGTGACTCCAAAAAGCAATGTCCTTGTTTGGTAAACCTTAGAAAAATTTTACATTTTACAAAAGACAGTCTGCACACAGGAAGTTTGTTTACCATTAAAAAAAGAATTAGCGAGAATAATCCTTCCGAATCCTGCCGCGATAAGAACCAAAGATGTCTCTTTAATCCCAGATAACAGTGCTCAGATTACTGCTGTACCGACTGGAGCTTCGTCCTCATAAAGTTCGACTCAAAACCCCAGGAGATTTCATAAATGTCTGGTGTACGGTGCTCACGGATTGATTGCATCGCATTAAATAAAAAGGAACGTATCAAAAGCTATCTGGGGTTGAGAATACATACTTATCTTAGACTTTAAAGGCGCATTGTGTAACTTGTGAAACTGCTTGTTACCATGGAGATATCTTTGTTTTGCTTGGAATTTTCAACAGCAAGACATTTAACGTATACATTTCCAAAAAAGCAAGCAAATGACGCTACAGATATCAGATCTGTGGAGAGGCGAATACACGGACAATGACAATGCATGTTTTTAAGGTATTTTTGAGCAATAAAAATATATGTAAGACAAATACAGAAGATTTTATGGCATACTGCGGAACATTCAAGACAAGGACGCCTTTAACTGATAAAATTAATAAAAGATTTTGTCACTGCTTTGCCTGGAATGCTCCATGGTATAATTTTAACCACATCTATCTAGCTTTTATTCATTATGGGTGTTTCTATCGCTCAAAAAGACAATAATTCTCTCTGTGAATATGGCGACTCTCCACAGATCTGACCTGTAATGTAGCCTATAACTCCCTTGAGATGATTAAGATTCTAGACAAAGCAATAACACAATAATATCTCCATGAAGATATTATTTAAATGCAGAATGTGTGGGCCATGTGCCAGTTTGTTTGTCTAAAGTTGTAACATCATCTGGCCAAAAAATAGCTAGACTTGTATCATTTACGTCTCATCTAGAAATTCACAGTCTCCACTATGACTTTACATAACGGAAAATTGTTATGTAGACGAATAACTTCACAACAAGAGAAACAGGAGCTGAAACTTCTCATCAGTTATTAATGTGCAGAGAAGAATGACTGGTGCATAGATCTTCCACAGTGTTGATTAAAATGTCACTACGGTTATGGAGGCGGAACACTTGCAACCATTTTTTACAATGTATATATACTGATGCAACTCAACAAACTTTTTAGTTAATTCATGTTACTGCAATTATAACTTCAAAAAGCAGTTGGCTCTGTTAGACCTTGTGATGTCATGTAGTGGTAGTTTTCAGACTTTTGTTCAGGAGAGATGATCAATTCCACGGCTGAAATCATCCATGCTGTGTCAAGTTTAAGCACATACTTGGAGCACTTCCTGTTTTACCATATGACATCACAAGTTGGAACTTTTCTGTTTGAGAGAAGAACCTAAGAAGCATGTTTTTCAAGGTATTCTTATAAAACACTTGTAATGAAATGCGAGACAGTGGAATATTTTAGCAAAACAATGAGCCAAAATGGAGACAAGCAGGTGGCAAACACTCCACCAGGAAAATTACATAGTGCAACTTTAACACGTGAAGCTTTTCTGTGATTTTCTTATTTTTGGTCGTGAGTATTGATACCCAAGATACCCAAGACTTGCAAAACAGTAGTTCAGTTGAGTGTCCACTGAACTGAAGACTGGCAATTCAAATCCCACTATGGGCATAAACATCATTGGTACAGCACTGGCCCACAAATCCAGCTACCACTGTCATTGTATCCTTGGGCAAGACACTTAACCCATTTCACCCCCAGTATCTGGTGTATGAATGTTTGTGTGAATGGGTGAGTGGTTCATTGATGTAAATCTCTTTGTGTGCCTTGATGTTGAAAAAGCGCTATATAAATCTTCTATTATAATGAGATTATATGAACTTCTCTGGTTTTTGAAAAATTTAAAAAAAAAAGTATAAAAAATAAGTCATAATTGGACAAAAGTGTAAGACAAAAAACACCAAAAAAGTACTTAAACGTGATTCAGGACTTCCACTGTGCTAGATGATTTCCTATGCGATGGGTAACAGAAGTGAGGAGGAGGAGGGTGGTGGGTGAGGAAGCTGAGAAAGAGAATGGGATTGCAACGAGAAAATATGCGAGGTCCCCAAAGTTCAGAGACAAGATGGAGGCGCGCTGACGGCAAAACAAAGTCCACCAAGTATCCCCAATGTGTGGATGGTTAAACAAGGACTGAAGCATGAATGAGCGGATGACAGCTACAACAACAGTCTTTGTGCGATGCTATTAGGCCCAGAATCCTTTTGTTTTGGAGCTCCATTATCACAGTTTAGTGAAGCCAAAAACACTCAGATAACTGTTCCTTGT
>KN512686.1:8896-35840 GCA_000787155.1 Scartelaos histophorus | reverse complement strand
GAGCGGTTCGCTTTGGCAGGTGAAATAAATGTGGCCACCTTTTTGTCCTAGAACAATGGACATTAGAAACAGATGATTGTAAGAGCTAGATGGGCTTCCAGGATTATGGACAATCACCTGACTTTACCTTTAGAGGGGTCCAGCACAAGTGGGCAGTGAACTGAGGCTGACTCAACTCGTGGACTCAAGTCAGGCTGACCTGATCTAATGATAATTATAGTTCCAATGCTATTTTCTATGTACGTTTTAATACACACACATTTATACACTAGGAAATGAAAGCAAGATGATGCGTGTTTTGCCCATGGACACAATAATATCTATTGCATAACAGGGGGTGGAACTGAAGTCATTATATTGTTCTTGTTCACAAAAGTTTTTAAAGTGATATACTTTATTTCAGTACAGATTAAAGGTGGATTAGTGGACTACGTAACTTGTTGGATGGAGGGTTCACCACCTCACCCGACTCACACCAGACTGAGATGTGAGTTCTAAACATTGTCAATCTAGGTTCTCTGAAATACACCAAGGTGATTGGTCAAAGAGTCATAATAGTGGATGAAAAATGATGAAAAATCAAACTTTGGTTAGATCTAGATGAGAGAAAAGCTCAGACATCTTTGCCTCCTTCTGCATGTGCACATGGTCACTTCACCTTTGACTTCTGCCAGCCACATGTGACCAGTCCCTGGCCCACGGGTGACCGGGCCCAGTGGGGATTCTCTCTCTGCAGGGTTCTCTGCCATCTGCTTGACTCCATCAAGATGTTATTGCCTGGAATGTCGCACAATATGGCATTAAATGTTTTTATTGTCATCCTGAAGTGAAGCAGGTGATGCCAGGTCAAGTGAAAGGTCAGATCTGTGAAGAGGCAAGTCCACTCACAGTAAGAATACACGTTTTGTCCTGTGTCAAGTTTAATGCCACATTGTGGAACATTCCATCTAAAACAGAAATTGCAGTTTTAAAACTGGGTAGAATATGGCACCGTAACATTAAGTCATGTAAACATTTGGCTTGACATATTGTACAAAAGTCATTATCTCCATATATTTCAAAATACCATTTCAACAAGCACTTTCTAAATCTTAAGTTATAGCCTCAAGACAATTCTTTATGAAAAACAAAATATTATGCACATGATACATAAGTTCAGCGTGTGCCCCTCTCCCCTGCTGTGCCTTCTGTTTATTCAAGGTACACTCCAGTCAGACAGTCAGTTCTCATATCTGGGCCCCTGCTGTTTTTCGGAGAACTTGTGCTGAGTGCAGTGTGATAAAAGCCCGCGGCTCCTCCACTGCGATGCCTATTCTGCATGAGCGGCCCTTGGCTCCTATGGGACACACACGCAGCTTATTGTGAATGTTTGGTGTGGGCGATTCGGTTCCACAAGCAGTTAACCTCCTGACATTCTGTACCTGTGCGCCTCTGTTCTGATTCAATAAGGCAAAGAGGAACAAAGCGCTCAGAATTATGGGAAACAAAGCCGTGGAAGTGCATTGTTTGAGTAACACCGTACACCGTTCACTCTTTTGTGAAGACGTGGTTTTGTTGACGCTTATGACTATTGACACCTAAACTCCGCCCACAAACACATTTCAAATAGAGCTGCTAGACTTTGAAGTCCCTGGAGGATTAAAGAAGAGAGCAAGAGAAAAGAGGGCTGGGGTCTGGGGGCATAAGAACACTCTTGTCTTACAGCAGGAAGGTTCTGGATTCAGAGTAATCCAAGCCTTCCTATGTGGAATTTGGGTGTCTGGGTGGGTTTTCTCTGGCCACGGGTTTCCCCCTTGAACCTAAAACATGCACAAATGGTTAAACCCTCCAGCTATAATAGACCTGACCAAGACTAGCTCAAGATCTGGAGACGCGTCCCTGTGTCCACTATGGGACCTGACAGGTTTCCTCCACTTGTACTGAGATGAGTCAAATGCAGAATGCACATATCCCAACTATAATGTGAAAATATTCATGACTTGGTATGTAAATTCCTTGAGTTTATGTATTGTCATATTGTCATGTATTGTATTGTATTGTGTGTTAAAGCCCTTGCACACCATCTCGTAGATACATTATTGCTTTTTGTCATTTTTTCCTACTTTATCATGCCACAATATACTGCACAATAGCACATGTCATTCTTATCTGAGCAGAAATGATTCATATGTAAAACATTCTGGTAGCTGACATTACAAAGGCAGAACCATGAGCGTTTTTGTTGTATGTAAAACACCACACTCTGGCTGCAAATGAGACGCCCTGCTGCCAGTCCCATGCTGCACATTACACATGCACAACTATAATGACAAATATTATTTACAAGTACAATATGTCAGCACACAAGCACCAGTCTCAGCTCTGTCCCAGATATACACTCTCTTTAAGTACAACAACTCATAATAATCCCCCAAGCCCACAGCAGTAATTAAGTGGTACAGCTAATGTGTTTAAATGAGGAAATGTGGGTACAAATGTATCCATTCCAGAAGAGGCAAAGGTCTCCTGTTATGCTAAATGGACTTTTTTGAATTTTAATACTGCATTGTTTGCAAAGAGTAGTATTGTGAAAGAGTAAAATGCTGTTCCTGCATTCACTAGGAGAGTTAATGATGCCACTATAAACTGGTATCTGTCAGTTTGTGTTGTCAGTGTTGTCAGTGGAACGCAACAAATGAAGCTTGCAGAGTTTCCCAAAGTAAATTTCCCATTATTTTTTGGCTTAGACTAAGAAATTTAATATACTTAGAGTTAAAAAAAAGTCCAACTAAAAGTTAAACTCATCAAATTATGAAATCTAACTATGCCCTGTGCTAACTAAGGCCCAGTGTAATTGTTTTTAGTCCATAAAATATATATAAAATGTAAAATCAGTTTCAATATCTTAGCTGTTTGTTGTCATTAGCCTTGCAAAAATGTTCAGACTTGTAATCATATATTTTTAAATTAAATAACAAAACAACTTAATTGACTAACTTAATTAATTAAGCATTTCAGTTCCATTTCCCTCTTTAGCCTGCAGGCAACGTTAGAAATCAAACCCAAGCATTCTATATGAGGTGAAAACAACCATGTCTTTTGAAAAAGTCATTTAAAACTGTGACTAGAGAGGACGACATGGGCAGAAGCAAAGACTGGACCTTGTTGCAGAAGATTTAGAGATGCATTGATCCAGCTTAAGTATTTGCTTTAAGCATTTGCTGATACCCGACACCAGGTGATGCCAGTGAAGAGATAAAAAACAGGCTTTATTTTCCTTAAAAAAAAAAACAAAAGAACATGACATTGATATCGATGCGTCCCTAAATAATACTCTGGTTTTGTCAGTTATCAACACAACAAAACGGATGAACAAATATAGTCAAATCACAGAACTGTTCAATGATTCTTAATGGCCTAACCAACCAAAAAACATATACAAACAGTCTATCACGCACAAATCCATTTTCCATCCTGTCTGGTTTGAATGGTGACAAAAGCGTGTTAAAGCAGCCCTCTTAAGTCATGCACTGAGACTGGCTGTCAGTGCGGAGAGGGTCTGCAAAAGAGGAGGAGGAGATGGGCTGAAGTGAAAGGGGGGAGTGAAGCATAAGAGAAAGAAAAGGACAATTAGCACGGCAAGCTAATGGAGTAAATATGAATCACAACAAGACAGGAGAGAGACAGCACCGAGGCACACACACAAATTACAGAGCCAGTTGGGTCTAATCAGCTGTCACAGGGAGCAAGCACAGATCAGGGCTCCCACAAGATCACACCAACTTTCACTCAGAATTCCAATGAGAGAAATAAAGTTTGAAAGTTCAGGCCAAAACAAAAAAAGTCCTAAAAGTCCTTAAAAGTCCTAAAATATAACATGCTTAACTTGTGAATTTTTACTTTTTGGTTATGTAACTTAAGAGGCCCATATTACCCTATATTCTGAATTATGTTATAGTGTTGTTTTCTCATCCTAAACATACCTGGAGTTGTGTTTTGTTTCATTCACACATGTTTAACACACTGTTTGATGGTTTCGAGTTCTTCTCTCAAGCGGAAAACACTCTTTTCTACGTTCTGATGTCATGTGGTAAAACAGGTTCATTGTGTTTTTAATCTCCATGTATATTCACAAGAATCATTTGGATGATTTCAGAGCTGAAATTGCCAATCTCTACAGAACCAAGGGTAAAAGGTGAAACTGTTAATGAAAACTAATTGCCAATCTCTACAGAACCAAGGGTAAAAGGTGAAACTGTTAACTTGAAAACTACCACTTCATGACATCACAAGGTGGAACAGAGCATTTGGTGCTTTAGAGATGCAGACAGACTAATAATAAAGGATTACTCAAACATACTGTACGTGAATGAAACAAAACACAACTCCAGGTGTGTTTTTGAGGAAGTAACAACATTCTAACATGGTTTAAAGCTCATAAGAGTCAGTTTTGCATAATATAAGACATTTTTTAAAAAAGTAAACCATAGAAAACTAGCAAATGTTACTCTTGGGTATCTAAAACAAATAAAACTGTGATGCCATTTTACATTTAAAAGTGCAAAATTTCTTCAAATGCTTTTCTCCGGGAGATATTATTGTTTTGTTTGGAATATTTCCCCCCATGTAACAATAAAGCAGGATTTTGTGTTATAGTGAAACATTTTATTTTTTTTTTAAATTAAGCGGAGGGCGTAACAAGAGCCAAAGTAGTTAGCCTTGTTTACACTTAGTGTTGTGTTTCGGCAGGACACATAACACTGGGTAATGATAAACTACTCACTGAGGGCTGGAGCCATTTCCAAAAGCTACAATTTCCCTTGTTTTGTGCATTTTATTTTTGTCAACAACCAGAAATTTTAGATTTTTGGTGAATTGTCAATGATAGTGTTTATAGAAAAAAATTGTTGAATATTTTTTACAGAAAGACATATTACCAAACAAAAATACATATTGGACTTCAAAATGTTCAAAAGCTTTTCTGCTCGTCTCCATGGAGATGCCATTGCATTGCCTGGGATGTTTCATAGCATGGCATTAACTTAGGTTGCAGGTGTTTAAAAAAATAATAATAAAGCAAAAACAAAAATATGAAACTTGAAAAACCTGGGGTGAGTTTAATAGGGGAACATTTAGGCAAACAATAACATCTCCATGGAAACAATATCAAAATTACATAGTGCATCTTTAACAATATGATCATTTTCTCACACTGTACATGAGTTTTCTGATCATATAATGCTCTTATCTCATCAAAAATACTGGACATAAATGTTTGAGTAACCCTTTCTTATTTAGTCTGCATCTCCAAAGCTCAAACTGCTCTGTTCCACTTTGTGATGTCATATAGTGGTAGTTTTCAAGTTAACAGCTGCATTTTACTGTTAGTTTAGTAGAAATGGTCAATTCCAGGGTTGACGGCAAATGGAGTTTAAAAATAAAATGGAGTACTGCTTTATTTCTACATAATGAAATAAACAAAGCATAACTCCAGGTATGTTTGTGATGAGGAAACAACATTATAACAAAGATGGCATAAAATGAGCCCTTTAAAACTCATGCCATATCGTTAAAATATTTAGTTTTGTATTTATCGGTGCAAGGCTACTTTGCAAAACCTAAAATTTCATGCAATTTCATCACCAGGAAGTTGTATTTATTTCAAAATAGCAGATGCCTTGTGCTGTTGTCTCTCTTCCAGTTCTTCTCCTAATCACATTTGGCACAACTCATGGATCTGTAAATGCTATTTACAAAGAACAACAGAAACATATGGGACTTTAAGAATACGAAATGGACTGAGATTTCAATGTACACTTTACGCAAACTTACTTCAACAAAATTAAAAGCAAACTAATAAAAAGAGAATGCACAAAGCATGAAGTGAAGACCTCATAAGACTCACAGGCAATATTAGAACTACCTAAATGCACTTAAACTTAATAGAACAGAGACATACTATAGCAAATGTAATCCCCATACAGGAAGAGATCCACTGTGTTTTTTAACTCCATACACCTTCACTAGAATCATTTGAATGATTTTAGCTTTGGGTTTGTTACACTATACTTAACAAAAGGTCAAAGGTAGCTGCAACTTCACAAGACATGACATCACAAGGTATTTTCAGATTTGGAATTAGCAATCAAACATATCTGAATAAAACAAAATACAACTCTGTGTATGTTTTAGAGGAGGTAACTACATTAAAACATTATTATATGGTCCATTTAATAAAAATGTTATAGACTACGTTTGCTCTTGAATGTCTATTATTAAATTTGGCTTAAAGCTCATAAGAATCCATTTTGTCTAATATAGGACCTTTAATGTTTTGCTAGCTTAATAGTGCAAAGCTAATCACTTTGAATTCTTCTTAAATGAGCAGTATCAGACTTTAGTGGTGCAGGCGCTGCCATTTCCGTGCAGAAAAGTTACAGGGCAGCTTTAAATGTAGACTTTCACTGGACCCATTATAATAATTATGCCTTACACTAACGAACTGTACAGGCCTGTCAAAGCCGAGCAGAGCATGACACTGTGTTCTGGGGCTGTAGTCAAAGAAAGACTTGGTCAATTAAAGACATGTCCTGGTGATCAATTAGTCGAGTAACAATTAGTCGAGGAACAAGGGACGGACTCTCACTCACGGACTTCATGTTCAAAATTGTAAGAAGCAATATATTTATATGTAAAAATACAGATAATTCTCTCCCAAAGCTTTAGCCATATCATGCATTTTTCTTTCTACTAATTGCTGTTGTTTTTGTTGTTGTTTGTTGGCGAATTACTGGAGAAATTTTTAATCCACTCCATACATAATGCTAGAAAGATGCGTGAAGTGTCTGCCCTAAAGACAATGACAAAACTATGTCCATGTGGGAATCAATCCTCTGAGCTTCACTAAGCACTGAGCCACTATACAGTTGTGGAGAACGAAGAGATGCATGAATATCAGTATCAAATATCACAGCTGATATTGAAAAGTTAGCTGGATCGATGATATCAGTTCTGCTGATATCCTGGTTGGACCATTAATTGGAGGTAATAATTATTTACAGGCTCATTTTGTCCTAGAACGCCTGAAGTATGAGCTTATGTTCATCCAAAGCTGTTCAGATGTGATTTGAAAAAGAACTGACATTTACAATACATGTATATCAATTTACATTTAATTTAATCTCTTGTGTATTGAGTTAAAGACGTTTTAATGAAATACAGAAATTTTCCGACCCTACACAGCTACATGTTAATATCGCGTAACAGCAGACTTAAAGTCAAAGTATCGGTAAAGGTATTGGAGCAGTAAAAGCTGGATCTGTGCCTCCCAATGGAGTCTTATGAAGGAAGATCCAAGCACAATATTTAATTGAAAGAAGAAATTTGAACTTCCCTAAAATCTTACTCACTCCCCTTTGCCCCGCTAACACAATGACCGCACATAATGTAGACCCAGTAAATTGACTCCCCATAAAGAGCACAGAGACCATCCACAGTAGCTCCTGACCTCCCCACTGCTCACACTAGAATTATATCCCTGTTTTATGTACCCAAAATGCATCGTAAATGAACAGCCAAACCAAAGTGGCAGCCATGACACAAGCCCCATTACATCTCCCTGAAGCTGTTTAATCCGGGCTGTTAGATAGTTCTCATTATCACGGCTCTGATCACATGCGTAGTGTCATATATGCAGAGTAACATGCACCATTATTGGGGGATGCATTACCCAAATGAGGTCAGTGGGTTTACAGTCCATGTAGTAGCTAATCGAGCAAATTGAAGAAGTATAGTCAGGGAATTAAGAATATTAGCATTGGTATCTTTATAGTAACTGCATTAAGTATAGCCTTTAAGGTCCTATATTATGCAAAATGGACTCTTTAAGACATAAGATATAATGTTACTCTGTCAAAAACAAACCTGGAGTTGTGTTGTTGTTATGTTGTTTCATTCATTCACAAGTATGAGTAATGCTTTATCGACATCTCCAAAGCTCAAAATGCCCTTTTGATGTCATGAAGTTGTAGTTCCCAAGTTTGCAGCTCCCTTTTAACTTTTGTTCAGTAGAGATTGGAAATTCCAAGTCCGAAATGATCCCAAGGTGTATGGAGTTTAAAGGCAGAGTGGAGCACTTCTTGTACTACAACATGTTTTCTGTTTGAGACAAGAATAAGTTAAGGTCACTGGGTTTGACGCAGGTTGGCAGTGCGATTCAAGCTACCACAGATGAATGTTGTTGTTGTTGTTGTGTCCTTGGGCAAGACACTTAACTCGCCGCCAGTGTCTGCGTACACTGGTGTGTGAATGTGTGTGTGAATGGGTGAAGGCATCATAAAGCGTTTTAAAGCGTATTAAAGCGGCATTTAAGGTGGTAAACAAAAATGTACTCACCATTTTCATGACCTTTTACCTTTTACATTCTAAGGATAAGGAACAAAATAAAAAAATGTGAAATAACTCAGAACATATTTTCATTATCGACACCCTTTGTTTTAATCACTGCTTTGTACACTCTTCTTATGAACCCTAAAAATACACACCAGTGAAGAGAAAACCATTTCAGGAGATTTTATCTTTAACTCCCTAAGAGAAGGGGCCAAGGGTTCACAGAGCTGTTCACAAAGCAAATCAAAGTCTGAATTAGAGCACTTTACAGTCTTTTGGAGACCAGGAGCACACGCTAACTTCACATGCAGATTGCCGGTTGGCCTAGTTTATACACTAATACATTTTAAATCATTACATGACGTCAATGAACCCTATAATCCCAACCAAAGCATATCAATCTGCAAAGCTAACAATTCCACATCAAAGCCATGTTTCCCAGCCAATTATTTTAAAATGGCTTTCCTTGGTAAGAACTACAACATTCCCTTTAAGTCTCTACAGGGTTGCTGGAGTACATATAGCTAGCTGTACCATATAATCTCATTGTAGCCCGAAGCTAATCACTGCACCTTAGCCTGAACGTTAGCATGCAAAGCTCCGCGCATCGTTCAGCGGAGAGTTAACCCGATGGATAAAGCCAAAATTAAAGGTGCTAACACATTTCACACTGCATACTCCGGGGAACGTCTAGCTAGCGCAATCTGTCAAGCAGGATGGCTCAATTATCCATCCATTTACGTAAACATGCATATAGTGCATATTAAACACTTCAGAATTACATAAAAGTGGTTTTCTTAGGTGTTAGCAAGAAGGAGAGATTGTTTTGACATATTTTGTCGAGAACGTATAGGAAGTGAGAAGTTGTGATTTGCTTGATTAAATTGCTGAGATGTTTTACCAACTTCAGCTGGTATGGAAAGTACACACACGGACCACTATGGAAACTACCTGAGCAGCTATAAAAGAAAGTACTATAATTTAATCATGGAAATCTCATTGTTTTGTTTAAAGTTTTTAATTACCATCATGTGACAATACTAATAGAACATTATTTTCACAATGGCCCCAGACAGTTTAGAGTTTAGTTTATTTACTTTATTTAACAGGGGCTGTGCACAGGAGCATTAATCAAAGAAAGCATTGAAGAGATGCTTTGTACCAGACTATAGCGCTCAGAGCTATTTTCCATCTGGAGTCCCTAAGTGACTGGTCTCAAAACAAAGAGCATCTGAAAACTCATCCAAAACCTGAGGCTAATCAAATGTCTGCTTTTGTGCCACTGTAATGTTGACATGATACTGACATTTCAAACACAATTTTGATTAAAAATCGTTCCTATTTTTCAGATTTAAAATGGAGCCACAAATTGAAGTGAGATCGATCGATTTGGGTTTTGGCTGATGACAGTTGTTGTTAGAATCCAGAGAAACCAATGGCTGATAAGCTCTGCAGATAATTTGGGACAATATTCTGGGTTAATTTACATGATTGTACCCAAATGATCTTGAATTTAGCAGAAATCCATTTACAACTGGATAATATATACAAGTGAATATCTATATTTTGTTGACAAACAACCAACACTAATTTAGTTATTGTTTAGTATATAGTTTTGAGGAAAATGTAGGCCAAACCTATAGGTACTATAAAATATTCTAATAATCTTTAATATTTTGCCTCTTCAGGCTAAAGTTCTATGTAAACAGCTAAGGTTAAAATGCACTCTTTGGAAACACTCTTTAACAGCAGAATGAAACAATAAGGCAATGTTTTATGGACTTAAAAACTGCATATTGGGAGTTCAGAGTTTTACCTGTGAGGCAACAATCCAAGCAAAATGTGAACTGAACACAAGACAACTTTAGACTTAGACTTTCATCGAACAAATGTGAATGAAGCAAAATATATTACATCTCCAGATATGTTTTGGGATGAGGGGACTACAATATAACATGGGTAAAAGCTTGAAAATGCCAATCTTGACATACCTTTTTAGTATTCCCCACTTCAGACCCGCCATACAAAGACAGAATGATGTATGCGAGACAGCTGTGGATAAAGTTCTGTGTAAACAGCTAAGGTTAAAGTGAACACTCCTCTGAGACTGTCTTCCATCAATGCTCCTGCTAACGTTATATCTACTTCTCCCCACACTTAACCCACTACACGTTTTGATCTTGAGTGCCGTGTTTACATCCATGGGGGCTTTGGAAAGGTGAAAGTGTTAGAGTTCTGCAGCTGAAGTACACTTACAACAACGCCCAATCAGAATTCAGGATTTCAACTAGGTCAAGTGAACGGGGCACACGAGGATCTGTACAGGAGGGAGCGCTGTGGTATAGGATGGAACTGTCGATAACGCCGCAGGTATGACACCCAGTAATCAGGACCTACCTGCCCATCACAGGGGCTTTGTCTCACCCACTGAGACGCTGGAAACAACTATGAACTCATTTGGCTTTTTAAGGAGGGCAAACTGCAACTCTTAATGACAGATATTGTACTAAAGCTAAAGTAAAACTAAAGTATAGCACTGATAGTTGCCTTGAGGCTGACTAATGGAAATGTGCCTGCCATTCTGTGCCAAGAGCCTCTCCAACCAATTCATAACTCATATTCACTCACAAATGTGTTTTATTTCATTCACACACATTTGAGTAATCCTTTATTATTTGCAGATCTGCATCTCCAAAGCTTAAAATGCTCTGCTCCACCCTGTGACGTCATCAAGCAGTAGTTTATAAGTTAACAGCTCATTTTTTACGTTTAGTTCAGAACAGATTGGCAATTCCAGTGCTGAAATTAGCCAAATGATTCTTGTGTTTTAGTTTGAGAGAAGAACTAAGCCTAAATATGCAGGATTTGTGTGTCATGTGTGAATGAAACAAAACACAACTATGTTTTTGACTTTTTTTTTTTTTGAGGAAACATTATAAAACAGATCAGAAAATAGCGTAATACATAATTATGAAGAAAGTATTCCAACAGCCCAAAACTGTATAAACTGTAGGTGTGCGTCACATGTTATCGTGATGCTCACACCATTTGCAATATTTCAACATCAGCAGAAAAGCGTTACGTCAACATCATTCATTAATATTCACTGCATATCTCACTTCATTCTCGTCTACATTCATGCTGATGTTACAGCCGTCTAAAGTGCTTTCTTCCTAGAATGTATTTTAAAGAACAAATATTCATCATTTTTGTGGCTTTAATTCCCTTTAAAACACGCTTTTGGTCACCTTGAGATATGTTTTCACATTTTAAATTAAAAAGTTAATGTCACACACACTACACTTCCATCTCAATTTGGCATTCAGGACTTGGAGCTCCCTCTGCTGTCAACAACGTGAATAAACAATCAGAAATTAAACCAATGAAGTCCTTAAGCAATGTGAATACTATACTTATAGAGCTATGTGTTTGTTTTGAACACAATTTCACAGCAGAATGAGTCACGTGATGATTTACAGATTTCAAAAGTGTGCACCAGGAGAAGTCCAGAGCTTTACCTGTGACACAACAATCCAGGCAAAATGTAGCATTTTTGAGTACTGAGACAAGACAACTTTAGATGAATATCAGGTATGTTTGGAATAACCATGGCTGAAAGCACGAAAAGGTCAATTCCCCATACTAAGTGTCCTTAAATGTCCAGCTCACACCTCTCTGTCATTAGCAGTGAAATATTATATAAGTGAAATTATTTAAACGAGAGAAAAGAGAAAGTGGAACAAAATTTGCATTCAAGTCCTTTAGCCCAAGATTACACACACTTTATTTTGAAGAAACTCATAACAACTCTGAAACAGTACATCTCCCTTTACTTACTTATTATTCCTTATATATTACAGCCCAGGCCATTTCTTTCTATTACGAGTGTTTGCTAACAGAGTTATTATACACACCTCATTTCGGCGTGTGCTGGCTGCTCATTTTGAAAAACCCACAGACAATAAAAGCGCGTCTCTGGTGTACCCGCTGAATTATTTGTGCATTCGCTGATTGTGTGCAAAATAAGACCAGTTCCTCTTTCTCTCTTTCTGTTTCTCGCTCTTTCTCGCTCTCTTTTTCTCATCTTTCTTTCTCTCTGGCGGCGTTGGCATTGAGCGCAGGATCTCCCCTTTCGCCGCCGCTGTTAGCTTCCCCTCATTAGGAGTTCAGAGGGTGGCGGGGAGAGGGTGGGGGAGTGGGTGGGGAGGTGACGAGGAAAGACCTGGGCGATAATGGAGGAAAAGTATCATGTAGTTCAGACAGTAAATGCGTTTTTTTTTTCCAAAGCTAGCATGAAAAGAAAGAGATGGAAGAGTGTATGTTTCTACACCAATTCAAAATGCAATACTGTACATTGTATAGGGTTGCAGGTATTGATACTATAAAAAAGTCACATTCACAGGACAGAAATGTGCCCGTGTTGAACAGCTTTAGAATGATCTTGAGCTGAATCAGAACAAGTATAAGCGCACATAGCCTAGATCAGCGGTCCCCAAAGTTTTTTGCCTCACGGACCAGTGTAATATCAGACAATATTTTCAGGGACCGGCGTTTAAGGTGTGGCGGATAAATACAACAAAATAATATGATATGACCTGCATTCCAAGTGGTAAAGCAGTTTTGAGGGCTTCATTGCCTCATTCGAGAGCCGGTCGCCGCATATTATGCAGAGAGGGCTCGGTGCGTGGGAATCTCCTGTTGGGATAAATCCGTATTTTAAGGAGGATTCCTGATATTGTCTATTAAATGTAGCTTTCTATTTTTTGGAAGTCGTAGGCTCCTCTTCTGTCTCCTGGCTGGGCCTTTTCCCCTTTGCAAAGAAACTTTCCAAAGACATTTGTTTTTTACTCATTTTGCTGCTCCTGGGTTTCATTTTAGCGGTGAAGTGCGTCAAGCGTGACATAGACGGATGTAACAGAGAATCGGGTCATTTTTGAAAATAAAATATCTTTCGGATTCTGAAATAAATAAAGTTATTTATTCTTTCTGTGCGGCCCGGTACCAAATGACCCACGGACCGGTACCAGTACACGGCCCGGGGATTGGGGACCGCTGGCCTAGATCACGCCTGTGGCCCACTTTGGAACCTACCTGGACCACCTACCTGGGGATAACACAGACATAAGGCCACATGGTAATATAAAAGAAAGTACTATGCTCTAATACTGAAAATGTTTTTATTATCATTGTTGTATCAGAATTGGTGTGGAGTATTGAGTCTATTCCTTAGTGTTGAAATCGAGTTAGGAATTGTAATATCGTGACAACATAGATAGATAAATAGTTAAAAACAAAACAGCTAAGGTGGACCTAACCAAACAAAAGACAAATTTCTCCTAGAGTGACAATAAAGTGTATCTTAAAGGGCTCATATTACGCTATTTTCTGATCTATGTTATAATTACATTTAAATACCTGGACTTGTACTTTGTTTCATTCATACTTTTAACACACAAACCCTGCATATTTTGGCCGAGTTCTTCTCTCAAACAGAAAAAAGTCTCTCTAAATCTCTACTGAACAAAAAGTAAAAAGTAGCTGTTAACTTGAAAATGACCACTGCATGACATCACAATGTGAAACAGAACATTTTGAGATTTGGGGCTGTAAACAGATGAATAATGCAGGTTTACTCAAACATGTGTGAATTAAATAAAAACACAACACCATGTATGTTTTTAAGGGAGTAACAACATGGCCTAAAGCTCACAAGAGTCAATTTTGGGTAATATAGGACAAATACTACCGCTACCAGCAACGAATATAAAACACAGTAACAGTACTAACCTCTGTACCTGCAGCCTGACTAGAATAAAGTACCCACACGGAGGGATATTTGCCGGTTCTTTCTTCTGTGATGCTGTCAGCTCTTTAAGACTTCTGGCTGTGGCGGTCAATCACCACAACCAGCTCAGCTCAACAACAATGACTGGGCTAACCTTGGCCATCCATTAACCTGTCTCCGAACAAAAGGCCTTTCCATAGGGAGCTATTAGGCCAATATAGCTGTGGGCGAAGACGGAAGTGTCCAATTGGCCAGATGGGCCGCGGGGCCGGACAGCAGTCTTGTCCAGTTTTAGTGAAGGAGAAAAATTAGGTTATAATCAATGGAGCACAGCGTAGCATTGTTGGTTTCGATCCATGAATCACAAAGTGCAGGTGGAGGCTGAATGCTGCCCAGAGAGTGGCCCATATCTGCGGGCTACTGAGTCCTGCCAAAGAGGGACTCCATAAATAACACTAGCACTAGTATTTGAGGCTGACAACCAGCTGACCAGCCCCCAGTGAAGATTTAACATATTATATTCACACTGACAATGCTGGTTAAATGTAAGTATACATAGCCCACCAGAGAATAAAAATAAGCAGGAAAGTCTTTTAGCAATTTACCATTTAAAAGTGGATATGACAGGTTAGTCTACTCTTTCCACTAAAACATAGTTGCATAACATAATGTTTTATTCTACTACAAGTCGTTCCTATTATAGTTTATTTAATTTCTTTTTGTTCTGGTAAAGTTATGTATATTTTTCACTTGCACACAGGCAACAAATCCATACACTGATGTTTCCTAGCAACAAAAAAGCTTGTCAAAATTGCACAACAATTACGATAAGACTAATAAAAAGAAAATACAACAGAATAAGCAAATATTTGTGAGTATTTGATGAATGAGAACCAAACTGAAGCAAATCTCAATTTTATCCAATGAAAAAAGTAAAGTTTAATGAAAACCAAGTAGAAACAAGAGCCTGGACTTTACCCAGACCGCTGTTTATCTGTCAGGACTCAACATTAAAGTGAGAAAAGGGACTGAGTGGACAGAGCTAGTTAAATTACTCATGGTTCAAAATTAGGTATTGGTCCTTTAAATGAGCTGTACCAGATGTTTCCTTGTTTTACAAAGGTGAAAAACAGAACTGGTTCATTCAAAGATTGCAGTGGTCCAAATTAACTCCTCAGAATTCATTATGAGACTCACAATTATTCACCATGATGATTTTATGAATGCATTTCACAACTTTCAGAGGCCAGAGTGGCGTTTTGCTATCACAGTAATGCAAAAACAAGCACACTTCCTACTTCTGGAAACTACTTTGTGTCTTATTTCATGTGCATAGTATGCAAACTTATTCTGACTTTGAGAGCAGCTTATCCAGTTTACATGTAGTGAACTCAAGTTTTGGTCTTTTAAAGTTTCAAAGGAGAAAAGTGGTACAGTATGGCAGCTTTTTTGGGACATTTTGTACCCTTTAAACAACCCCAAAACATGTCACACCGACCTGACCCACAATCACAAGAGGGAGCAGAGTACAGCTAAGGAGAAATTACAAGCCCAACTCTGACTTGAATGAGATAACCATTTTTAAAAAGAACTATTCCAGACATGCTATCAGATGTAACAAAAACTGTATATCCCAAAAGACCACCAGAAGGACCCTATTCTAGTCTTACCTATGCCATTTCATAATATCATTTTGAACTCAGAAAGTGACAGAAATTACAGTATTTGATCTCTAGGAGTTGAGGTTTCTCTTCTGTCAGAACAATTTTGGTAAGTTTGCACAAGACGACATTGTCATCTCACCATCTATTATGTATAAGTTGAGCTCACGATTTCGCCATTTAAATCTAACTGCTCGGAGAATACGTGTCACCTGTCAGGACCAATCTCACTAGTATTTGGGCTATAGCTCCCTAACTGTGGGTGTCCAATGTTCCAATTTTTATACCCACACTCAGGCTTATGATGAAAATTCAACCTTTATGAGCTTTTAACTATAATATAATGGTGTTTTCTATACGCTCACCCAGAGTTGTATTTTGTTTGATTCATGCATGTTTGATTAACTGAATGCTCTCTGCTTCCACAGCTCTACTTATTTGCAATTACATACAAAAAGATCTGACTGTATAACTAAAGTGGTGTGATATGAGATGGCATTTTTCAACAATTACAAACTAGGAAACCAGTTCAGTCTTTTTGGAATGGAAATTTGTGAATCGATTCCTATTATTAAGTTGTTTTACATTAAAGGACATACATGAAACTTTTATGAGGTTGGAGTTGCACACAAAAATGCCCTGTTCACATTTTGCCCAGATTGTTGCGTCACAGATAAAAATTCAGACTTCTCTAGTTCAGTTTTGATGTGTATAAACCATAGACTGTATATATAACTGTATCTTTAACTGCTGGTTCATTTTGGTCTTAAAATGTTCGCATTTACTCGCTCCTGGTGTTTTTTGTTTTTTTTTTCACTATTTTGTCTGTCAAAAAAATCCTATTCATAATATAGTGCCTGCTCCAAATTCACTCCGATAACTTTAGCATCGCAAGCTTCATTAGAGCTGAACGGCGCGGGTGATGTCACACTCGCCAAGTCCACTTCTTTATACAGTCTATGGTATAAACCCTCACCGGACTTGCTGTGGTAAAAATGTGGTCAACTGGGAAAATAATGTTCACGATGATCACAAGGCAGCATGGTTAGCAGAGCTTTCACACTCCCTAAGGACTTCATTTGTTAATTTCATATTTGTTCATTCCATTGCTGACAGCAGAGAGTTCAAATGTACATCTATTTGAAAAGGGATGAGTAGTTTATAAAGTGTCTTCTTTAAAAGTTATATTTGTCCGTAGCATTGTTTTGACCAACTCTCTCTCTGTATATGTACCCAGGAGTGTGTAAGAGACATGCTAAAAAAAAAAAAAAAAAAAAAGGCGGGAGTCCTGAGCGCAGCACCTTGTTAATGTGACGAGCGTGCTCAAACAGCTCACCCGAGGAAAGGGACGCCGATGTCTGCTTGGTCTGATAACTTGACAGAAACGAGAAATGGCGGTGGTTAAGGGTGCTCCGGAGTCCGCTTCCCTGGGCTCCTCAATGAGAGATAAGTGCCAGACACCACAACCAGAAAAACTGTGGATTTTAGTTAAGAGTCAGGCTAGAAGCGACGCAGGACAGTCCTATTAGCTTTAACTGCCTTATTTACATAGCGTCTGGGGTAGTGGAGTTCTGAGGTGATGGAGACAGCTATGGCACAATTTTAAATGGACTAAAATGGTGGAAAGTTTGATTAAGGGACAGTCAAACCTTGTGAGAAAAAAAATGATAATGAATACTGATAAGGTTGTGCAGTGAAAGCTAGCCAGACTTTCAATTCAAGTATTTCTTGTCTTAAATATATAGTAGAGTTGTCAAAAGTATCAAAAAACAGATACTAATCGATACTAAACTCATTCTAAACACATTCACAGCACAGAAATGAACCTCATAGACTAGTATACGCTCATGGACCACTATAGAATCTACCTGGACCACTGAGGGATTAAACAGATCTAAGGCTCAGTGCTCAGAGCGGGGATCAGCTACCTGCTTGCCTCCATGAAGACATCTCCATTTTTACCTCGAATGTTCCATAGTGGTACATAAATGTGAATATCTTCCATTTATTCTATTGGAGGTGTTCTTACTGTGAGCAGCATCAACTCTCCACAGATCTGAGCTGTAACTTGGCCTGGTTGTGTCACCTGCTTGTCGCCATGGAGATATATACAGCCAGTTTAAGTCTCCATGGAGCAAAGCAGATGGCAGAAACTAGAAGTTACATAGCGCCCTTTTTAACACAGCTAACAGCCTAAGCAACTTATACAAAGCCACGATGGCATTTATTGTGAAAACAAAATTGTATAATACTTTCTAATTAGGTTATCCAAGCAAATGCATAAAAGTGAAACTAATAACTAAACTAGGCCAAGATATAGGTCAGATCTGTGAAGAGGCGTCTCGGTGTATCCTAAGAATGACTGTTTTTTATGGTATTATAAGTAATAAAAACACCTGGAATTGAATAAATGCACAATAGCCAAGCTGAATCCCAAACTGTGGAATCTCGAACATTTCAGGCACATCTCCAAGGAGACAAGCAGGTGTTGGACCCTCTACCAGGAAAGCTGCACAATGCACCTTTAAAGAGAGGGTATATGCAAAATCCCTCAACAAAAACATGGCTGAAAAGGGTTTATACGTCATCCATACATGTTGTAATTTAGCGATCTCTCCTAAGCCCAATTCAAACTCTCCTTACGGTTAGCTGAATGATTCGGACCAAAGCTTCAGCCCACAAGCCTGGCAACAACACTGCCAGGTGTTTACATTTACCAGAGCTTTGTTAAAGTGTACAGCTGTTGAAAATCCTTATACGTCATTGACCCGTGTACACAAATGTGCTAGCTTTAATGATATGTTTTTGCCATTAGCCAGCGAGCATACCTGATAGACGTGGTAGGCGTTAGCAGCACGGCCCTGAAGGAACACTGACGGTATCCACACGTTGATGAGGGCACGGTGGGCACTGAAAAACAACAGATCTACATTAGATAAACATTAGCATAGCATTAGCATAAACGCTATAGGCCTACTGTCATCTAAATGCACTTAAGAATCCACGGAAAATTACAACACATGCTTTAAAAAGCTAAACAATTGAAGAAATGTGTGTAATAAAAGCAGAATTTGTAATTAAAGCAGAATGTCTAATTAAAGCAGAATGTGTAATTTTGACATTAAAAATAATTAAAAAATGAATGAATATAATTGGGTAGAGAAACCCAAAATGTTACTTCAAAATACTGCATTACCCAAACAGAAGTATAAAGTAGTCCTCCAAGAAATTACTCAAGTAAGAGCAAAAAAGGTATTTGGGAAAACTAGTACTCAAGTCAGAGTAATGTAAAGAGATACTGTCTGGGAAATTAATGTACTAAACTTTAAACAATGAGCAAAATCTGGTATTTTCAAAGGACAGACACAAAAAGACCTAAAGGAGCGGTGCAAGAAACACAAATGTTCAAAGTTTGTATCACTCTTAACTAAAACTGTTATTTTTAATTAGGTAAGAGTGTTACATCAGTAAAAATATTGCTTAAATAGAAGCAAAACGTTTGCAGCTAAAAAGGTACTCTGAAAAATTTTAAAAGTTACTCAAGTAAATGTAACTAAATGAATAGAACTGTGCATAAAGTGTGAGGGAGAAGTCTTACGTTTCAAAATCAGACAGACTGGGGTCATCTGACGTCTGGCTCAGATCTCCTGGAAGCTGAGAAGACATAATTAAATAAACACTTTAACGCAGAAATGTTACTTTTTCTACTATAACTGAGATATTTTCTTACTTAACAATGTAACTTTTCTGGGAGTGTCTATGGAGCATTAGCATTTTACTGGGCTATCTCTTTGGAGACAAGCAAGTACAGCACCTGCACAGTAATTAAACATGTTTCTGAGCAATAAAATGCAATATAGATCAGTTTAATGGCATAATGTGGAACATTCTGTAGCAAAAGAAGTGATTACTTTGCCTGTTCCACAAACAGGTGACCGATCCTCCAACAGAAAAGTTACACTGTGTAGCCTTAAAGGGCCGATATTACATTAAATTACTCATTTCTGATCTGTTATAATGTTGTCTCCGCATCAAAAACACACATGGAGATGTGTTTAACATTAGCATAGCATTAGCATAAACGCTATAGGCCTACTGTCATCTAAATGCACTTAAGAATCCACGGAAAATTACAACACATGCTTTAAAAAGCTAAACAATTGAAGAAATGTGTGTAATAAAAGCAGAATTTGTAATTAAAGCAGAATGTCTAATTAAAGCAGAATGTGTAATTTTGACATTAAAAATAATTAAAAAATGAATGAATATAATTGGGTAGAGAAACCCAAAATGTTACTTCAAAATACTGCATTACCCAAACAGAAGTATAAAGTAGTCCTCCAAGAAATTACTCAAGTAAGAGCAAAAAAGGTATTTGGGAAAACTAGTACTCAAGTCAGAGTAATGTAAAGAGATACTGTCTGGGAAATTAATGTACTAAACTTTAAACAATGAGCAAAATCTGGTATTTTCAAAGGACAGACACAAAAAGACCTAAAGGAGCGGTGCAAGAAACACAAATGTTCAAAGTTTGTATCACTCTTAACTAAAACTGTTATTTTTAATTAGGTAAGAGTGTTACATCAGTAAAAATATTGCTTAAATAGAAGCAAAACGTTTGCAGCTAAAAAGGTACTCTGAAAAATTTTAAAAGTTACTCAAGTAAATGTAACTAAATGAATAGAACTGTGCATAAAGTGTGAGGGAGAAGTCTTACGTTTCAAAATCAGACAGACTGGGGTCATCTGACGTCTGGCTCAGATCTCCTGGAAGCTGAGAAGACATAATTAAATAAACACTTTAACGCAGAAATGTTACTTTTTCTACTATAACTGAGATATTTTCTTACTTAACAATGTAACTTTTCTGGGAGTGTCTATGGAGCATTAGCATTTTACTGGGCTATCTCTTTGGAGACAAGCAAGTACAGCACCTGCACAGTAATTAAACATGTTTCTGAGCAATAAAATGCAATATAGATCAGTTTAATGGCATAATGTGGAACATTCTGTAGCAAAAGAAGTGATTACTTTGCCTGTTCCACAAACAGGTGACCGATCCTCCAACAGAAAAGTTACACTGTGTAGCCTTAAAGGGCCGATATTACATTAAATTACTCATTTCTGATCTGTTATAATGTTGTCTCCGCATCAAAAACACACATGGAGATGTGTTTTGTTACATTCACACACGTTTAATACACAAACCCTGCATATTTAATTCTTCTCTCAAACAGAAAATCCTCTGTTCCACCTTGTGATGTCATGTGGTAATACAGAAGTGCTCCACTGTATCTATAAACTCCATACACCTTCACTAGAATCTTCTGGATGATTTCAGCCCCTGATTTGCCAATCACTACTGAACTAAAGGTAAAGGCTGAAAAGGTAGTTGAAAACTGCCACTACATGACATCACAAGGCGCAAAAGACCATTTTGAGATTTGGAGATTTAGGCAAAATAATACTAAAAGGTTACTCAAACTTGTGTGAATGAAACAAAACACAACTCTACGTGTGTTTTTGATGAGGTAACAACATTCTAACATTTTAACGTGATTTTGTGCAGTTTATGGGCCCTTCAATGTGTTTTTGAACTATGACCTAGACAAAGCTAAACCAATACCTTGTCCCACTCCCCTTCTTGGGGAGTGTAACTGTTTCAGTTGCTGCTGTTCCAGTTATGCCCCCTAATGTCGAGGACCTGGACCCCTCCCTCCTTCATGTCCTGGATTAATCTGTCCTCGTCCTGTTAGATCAGTAGTTTCCCTCTGCCAATAGCTTTGGTCTACAGATTTACAACCTTATTGGCAGTGGACTCGTCCTGGCCATCTATGCCTGTCCGTCCATGGGAGTGGATTTCTCCTTCACTGTGGTTCTCCTCGAGGTTTCTCGGTTTTTTCCCACTGGGTTTTTTTTTCGTTTTTCCTTGCCGAAGAAGGAGGGTCTAAGGACAGGAGATGCTGGGACAATTATCCATCTGCCTGCTTGTTGTTGGACATTCTGTATTTTTGAATTAATAATTAATAATTAATTATTATTTTTCTTATTCTGCTTAATTCTCTGACATCTCTGTTTGCTAATTTAACAATTTTGTTAATGATTTTGGGCTATAAAAAAAATAATTAAATTGAATTGAATTGAATATTATAATACACTTCATGCAATACTGTGAACATGTCAGACTATATTCGCTATCACATGAAAACCAGTGCATTCTAAGTATCTGGGCTGCAGTGTTAATGGGAGTCGGTCCAAGTTGTAACATTGACGACTTCGGCCCTTTAATGCTAATGCCTTTCTAATGCCTATGCAAGCTAGCCCATCAAAATTCAATTACAATTCTCTTGAGGAGGGACATGTTAGGTCGAGGTGGACAAAAATCGCTGAAAACGCAATGGCAAGTCATAAATAGAGAGAACAAATGAACAATAAAGGAGAAGTGGGGACAGAGGGTCATCTTGTCGGAAACTGAAGCCATAAGAGGTCATTTGTGGCGAATGGGCCCAGGCGAGGAGAGTGGTCCAGTGGAACAGGGCTGGAGCACAGGGATAAGAGGGCTATCTCACAGGCCTAGAGCTCCATCACAGAAAAGAGTGTGTGTGAGAGAGAGTGTGTGTGTGTGTGTGTGTGTGTGTGTGTGTGTGTGTGTGTGTGAGAGACCAGACTGCCCAAAGCTAACCACACCATGACCAGCAGTTCTGTTTGTTGTCAATGTGGAAACTTTGTTATATCGATACTTTGCAGCTCATGTCGTCAACGTTCCCTGGGGCTGTCAAGCTAACATCAGGCACTACTCTGTCTAAAGCTCTGTTACTTAAGTTGCACTTTAACCTGAGCCTTGTTTTCACACAATCTAACCAAGGTGATACTGTTAAACAAGCCTCTTGGAAATAACATTCAAAGCAAGCTAGCATCAGTTATTTTTTTGTTGAAAATCAAACAGTTAAACCAGGCCATGCATGCTCATATTGATCACAGGCTTCAAAAATATATGTTGTTTCATATATGTTGTACATCCATTTTGTATCTTTCTTGGTATTTAGACTTTTTTTTTTTTGCCTGTAACTACTATACATTCTGCCACAGACATACATGCAGAACCCCCAGCGTGATGTTACTGCAAATACTTCAATTTGTATCAATCAATTTGTAGTGAGTAGCGGTGGGAAAGCAGCTGTTTGGAATCTTCATCAAACAATATCACTTGATTAGATTTGACATTTATGTTTCAGGAATAGGACCCTGTTCAAAGTTTATATTTGAACTGCTCCAGATTTGACAAAAAGACTGAAATATCAACAGCCAAACTAATGAATGAATCACATTTCAGAACATGTTTGTACAGATCTAAACCACACAGTTAGCAGCCTTTATGCAGATTAACACAGTACTTATAAAATGGTATTTGTGATTTGCTAATTGTGTCTATTCAAATTACGTGTTCAATTAGATCGCTATTAATCTTGGAGCCCTAATTTCTTTTCTAGTCAGATCAGTTGATTTATTTTGATTCTAATAACTTCTGGTTGAAAGAATACTATGTCTTCTTGGAATTATATGGTTTTATCTGACATTTTTTCCAAAGTTATTTGCATATTCTTTAATACCTTCTGCACGGCTGTATTAAGATTCCATAAATTCTTTAGATTAATATGCGCAAAACTCCATTTCCTCCACTGTCCTGTTGAAGGATCCATCAAATGCTTTTCACTATGGAGATGTTATTGCTTTGTTATGTTCCTCATGGAGACCAGACCAAGTTACAGGCCAGATCTGTGGAGAGGCGACCCCATTCACAGTCAGAATGAATTTTTTTTCAAGGCATTTTTGAGCTATAATCCCACCTGTAATTTAATGAATGTAAAGTAGAGCGGCTCGTCATACTGTTGCAGAGCAGTGACATTTCCACGGAGAAAAACATTTGACGGACACTTCAATAGAAAAATTCCACAATGCACCTTTAAATCTTAATATCTCACAGTTACCCAGAAGGCAGATGGAACCTTATCATTGTTGGGGGGACGATTAGTCATTCAAATCATTAACTTGCAATCTTTTCTACGGTTAAAGCGCGATAACGAGTTTTCTGCATAACCGGGTTGCATCTGGACTACAAATGGGACTGCGTGATAATTTATTGAGTTTTGTACTTTAGACATTAATTTGCATGTACACAGCCTTAGATAGTATGAATCATGGTTGCGTTGTGTAATCAAAAGCATATCAGCGGTGTTAATCCTTCATGAGGGAATAATGCGTGTACAGATTAGTTAATTTATGAGAAAAAGGAGCGGAAGTATCATGATAAATAAACAGAGAATGTGTTTAGCGTTGGCATACGTCCATGAATCTATTCATTACAGTCACAGTATAGAACAGAACAGATATTTATTTCCTGTTTAAGTGCCCATTAAGAGCAGGATTAAAAAATGAGCATCATCAAGGTATTATAAAGGGGATATAAACTAAATGCAAACAACCTGCTTCTTGTTCTTAAAGGGCCTATTTTATGATATTTTCTGATCTGTTTTAATGTTGTTTCCTCATCACAAACATACCTGGAGTTGTGTCAAATCCTACATATAACATAATTAGGATGAGTTCTTTTCTTAAACAGAAAACACCTTGCAATGTCATGTGGAAATACAGGAAGTGCTCCACTGTCTTTTTAAACTCCACACCTTCACTAGAATCATTTAGATGATTTCAGCCCTGGATTTGCCAAAAAAAAAGGTGAAAGGTTAAAGGAGGCTGTTAACTAAACTATCACTACATCACATCACACAGAGCTAATAATAAAGGAGCAGAGCATATAAAGGGTACTACTACTACTACTACTACTACTACTACTACTACTGATGTGAGAATGAAACAAAGCACAACTCCAGGAATGTTTTTGAGGAAGTAACAATATAACATGGCTAAAAGCTCACAAGAGTCAATTTTGTGTAATACAGAACCTTTAAAGAGAAGTTATGTTTTGCTTATCTATGTGTGTCAGAATTGGGAGAAATTACTAACAGTCTAAAATAAAAGGTCATATATCTTTGGAAATGGGAGAAAATGCACAAAATATAACATAAATATAACAGGCAGCTGAAACCTATGAATATGCTAAAATGCCTGTCAGACTCGACTCCAGTAACTGTCCGTGGTTTCTGTAAATACCCGGAAGTCAAATCGTTGCTAGCAGGGAGCTAAGAGATGTTCAGGGGCATTAAGCAAGTTAGCAAAAGCACTTAAAACTTTGTGCTAATAAATACAGCTCCTGTGTCTTCCACAAGTCTAATTTTAGAAGGAAAATGATGCTGCATATTCATGTGTTTAGGAATTAGGACTTTTACCTTGCAATTAACAATTTTAAACAAATATATCATATACATTTTGAAAAGAAAAAATAAAAGCTCATGAATATCATCACCTTCCTAAAATAATCGCCTAAGTCACTTTTTGCCTAAGTTTAATTTGCCATAATTTATGCCATAATTTAAATTTTGGGGGGAGTTTTTTGTGTTTCCTGAAAAATCTGAAAAAATGACTTATGCAATTATTTTAGGAAGGTGTCGATATGCTAAAATGCCTGTCAAACTTGACTGCAGTAACCGTCCGTGCTTTCTGTAAATAGCCCAAAGTCAAATAGCCAGGCGTCTGGCAAGTCAGCAATAACACTTAAACTTTGTAACTATAATTAGAAATAGTAATCATGCTATCACATATTATCTCTTTGTGTAGGTAATTTTATGTGCATTGTTCCTGATAAATAAAAAAAATAAAATAAAACAACCTTTTTCACAGCTTAGTTAAACTTATCAAATGCTCTGGTAGTTTTTGACTTTCTCTTGTAACATCAGAGAAAACTCAAACTATCCCACAGTGAAGGGACCAGAATTAGCGTCATTGTTGCTGATCTAAAATGGGTGAGTACACATCGTCCAAATACATGTCTAATATTTGCCAGGTAGTTTCTTGTAAGTAGTAGTACCTGCAGTTGAACGCCTCTCCTAACAGCATTTGTCCAAGTACATTCACAGTTCTCCAGTCGACTTTATGCAGTTTGAATATCAACACTACAAATCAAAGTCTTTTGTTTACATGCTTTTTAGAAATCCATTTTGTGATATAAATGTAAGTGCACCGAGTGTCTCAAGGTTCCCCCACTTGGTCAAATAATAATCAAAAAACACAGAAAGTCCAAAGAATTCTACTTAATCTCCAAAGTCGGTAGTCACTGTTAATTAAATTTGCAAAGAGGCCATTGAAGGAGGAGAGAGATAAAATGAAACCAGATTGAATAGTGCGTGTGTGTGTGCGTGCGTGTGCATTTTAGCTTTAGCGTCTTACCGGTCCACGTAGGTCAATGAGTTCCTGTCTCATCTGGACAATAAGATGGTCCTTGGCCATGAGGGAGCGGTACAGGCGTTCATTAAACTCTATGAGCTCGCCGTGCATCTCAGCAACCTGTGCAGAATACACACAGCAGAGAGGGGAGTTAGCACGTGCCCTGGAGATTCACTTTTCCCATTTAAAAACCTGCAAAGAGACAGGAACACAGCAAATGCTCCACTGTGTTTTTAAACTCTATACACATTCACAAGAATCATTTGGATATTTTCAGCCCTAGAATTGCCCAAAACTACTAAACAAAAGGTAAAACGTAGCTGTCAATTTAAAACCATGAAATTATTACATAAAACTGAACAAAACAAAGCACAAATCCTGTTTTTTGATGAGGCAACAACATTATAACACATCTTAGCGCTCAAAAGAGTCAATTTCGCATAATACGGGACCTTTAAAACCTGAATTACTCTCTGACAAAATAAACACTTCTAAATTTCATACACAGATGGATATTTTGTGCCTGTGTTGTACCAATTGTTCCAAAAGGCCACTGCTATTTCTAACATTGTCGTACATTATCAATATTTCCTGCATCTGCTTAAACGTTCAAAAGACAGAGGCGCCCCAGCGGAGAGAAAATGGATGCTGCCAGCGGGGCACAGTCCTACCCCTGACGGAGACATGGCGGCTCCACAGGGAGAACCAGACTCCTGCCCGCCCATAATCAATCCTCCTCAGCTCAAACTAACCTTGACAAGAAGTTACTCACTGCTAAAGACTCTGTGTGT
>KN512679.1:2781-21580 GCA_000787155.1 Scartelaos histophorus | reverse complement strand
AATATAAATGTATGTGAGAGGGCCTGAATGAATAATGTGTCTTCTAGTTCTTCTCTCAAACAGAAAAAAACCGCTCTGTTCCACCTTACGATATCGTGTGGTAATACAGGAAGTGCTCCATTGTGTTGCTTTTAAACTCTAGACACCTTCACCAGAGTCATTTGGATGATTTCAGACCTGGAATTGCTGATAAAATTGAGCTGTTCACTTGAAAACTACCTCTTCATGACATCACGAGGTGGATTTTTGAGCGTTGGATATGGATACACAGACGGTCCTGTCACAAAACAAAACAAAAGACAACTCCGGGTATGTTTCTGATGAAGTAAAAATATTCTAAAATGGCATAAAACTACAACTTGTAGCTTGGGAACTGCAATATTTTCTGAACTACACAATGAATACTTTAAATTTGATGAATTAAATGCTTATTATCATTGAAACTTCTGGAATTTCCGTTTTGTAAAGGTAAATGTTGGAGACCCCAGATGTAGAACCTTTAAATCCAAACTGTGGCCATGCAGTATTGGTATTAGAGTATAGTTTTGTATATACTTGGATATGTGGATGTTTTGGACCAATATTTGCACCACTATAGACTTAAATCTCTAACACAAGCCAAGATTTTGTTTGCGTCAACCAGCTGGGCTAAGTATGCATAAAGAATATCTGCATAGCGCTTTATTTGAGCACTTTAGTCCAAAGAGGGTGCTGCAAAAATGTGAAAACCGCTCGCTTTTCCTATTAACAGTGAAAAAAAAAGGCTGAGGATGAGTTCAAATTAAATGAGGAAAATTACTAAAATGGAAAATATTGACAGATCTTAATTTAAATTGGGTTGTTTGGTGTTTTTTTTCTCATTCTCTGTAAATTTTATGATGATTATTTATGTTTTGATTTGTTTGTATAGCAATTTGAATGTATTTTTTATTGTGTAAAGCACTTATACAAAAAAACTCGCCTTGCCTTGCCTTTGTTTGGTATCAGACATGAAAAAACAAGCATAAAACAAAAAAAAATCTCTAAATATTTTCACGATTGCACCTGTTTTAAGTTCATAAATTCCATCCATGACTTTTGCTCTCTGAATCGATCCTATTCTGGAGGTTGTGTCCATTGGAAACAGGTTGTTGTCTGGGTTAATTTGACCAAACTGAACAATTCTTCTTCAGGGTCACTGTTGTGGGGCAATTCTGTGACAAATATATCGCAGCATTTGTCTTGAAAGTGTCGTGAAATAACATTTTTTTTGTGCTCAGCCAATGTTTTAATTGATTTGATGTGCATTCGTTTTATAGGTGATCCAAAAGTGTTCGCCAATACCTACGCAACATATTTTTAGGGCAGAAAAGATGCTATTTTTCTTACTTTACCAATAATTTACCAATACAATACGGTATTAATAAAGGCTAGAAATCGTTTCCATTGTAACCTAACATATATTAACCATTATACAGTTTCTGCAGCCATGTTTTGGAAGAAATTTTGTAGCTTATAATGATAAAAGATCATACTGAAACAACTTTTTGCCATTGACGCAACAACAAAAAAGCAGAATAACCCAAGTGAACCATTTTTACATACAGTACAATTTAAAGACCTGAGCTGCAACAAATAATTAGTCGAATGAACCCATAATTAGCCATAAAAGTGACTTATTCAAGCCTCTACTTTTTTTTTGTCAATTATGTGTTTGTGTTGAAGATAGTCAAAGGTGCATTGCTTTGTCCTTAAGGAGATGTTACGTCTTTGCTTGGTATTTTCCGCAGAATGGCATTAAAAGTCTATTGTTCACAAACACGAGCACATCTACATCATTATACGTTATTACAGCAAGTTCATGAAAAAGAAAAAAAAAAAAGAAATCGCACGTCCTTCCTCATGGCACTGCCCGTTCCGTCCGTTCCACCACCATAAACTCCTTCCATAAATTAAACCCAGCTGAATAAATCGCGCTGGGCCACAATTATTTTTTTCTTCTCAATGCAAACGGCTCCTTCTCTGAGTGCGCTGGCCCTGAAAGCTTTGAAACTAATGAAGCAACAGCGTTTTTTGGGTGGTCTGCAGTGAGCATTGTGCTGACTCGGTCCAATCCACCTCTCCACCTCGGCATTAAGACTTCCAAGACCACGCTGTGAGGAACGCGATTATCTCCCCCACAAACTGCCTGCTCTCCTGACCTTGAAAACGATAGAGATTTTTTTTTTCCGCGCTCGGGAAAGATTTGGTATAATTAAAATGCTTCTTGCGCCCAGACTTAGTTCATTCTGGAAATATAATGAAAATGAATAGATCTCCTAATTGTCAGAGACGGCCTGAATGACTAAGTGCCCAGCGGGTTGAAAAGCGAAAGAGGCTTTGTGTCCAGTGTGTCATGCATAAACGAAACTAATGTCCTTCAGGCATTCTGTGGTCGAAGACTAATATTTGTATTTCACTGTTAAATTTAGAAACACATTTTTGGTAATGAGAGGAATTTCGTTTTCAGCGTTTCACAATTCAGATTCCATTAGCATCCATGTTGGAGAGGGGTTTAATGAATCCTCCTGTGTATATTTATCTGTTCAAACCTGTATATAAAAGAGCTAACATGCTAGCTGCTACGCTCCAAACAGGAAGTGAGCGTGGGGGGCGCTCACAGCTCCATCGCCTCGGTTCTGAATTGAGTTCACGTTGAAAAATATCACCCATCCTTATTTTGGTCTTAAAATTTTGCCTCGCCGAGAACTGTGATCAAACCCACTGAAGTAAATCGGTAAAATGAAAACTGCATCGGCATGGAATTGTTGATTAGCCAAACATAACGGAACGCTACAATGACACGGAAATGAAGAAAACTGGGACATTTTCTAATTTTTCCTCCATTTTGTCAGGCTTACTACCGCAAACAGAACCCACCGGACGTTGAAATCGCATGTTTCTAAACGACTTCCTGGTTTGCGACGTAATAGAGCCTATTAGCCCAGCAAAATGAAAACCTGCTGATCTTCGTGTTTTTATTTTGCTATTTTCCCCTTGCATCCAAATTCTCCCATGAAACCGCTGGCGTCATGAGCTTCACTTGACTGAAGCCGACTTAGTCCACTTCTCTGTACACTCCCATATATTTAAGATAAGATAAGATTAGATTTGCCTTTATTAGTCCCACAGTGGGGAAATTCCAGTGTTGCAGCGCACAGTTCAAGAACAGCAGGAACATGGTAACAAGATAATAAATAATGGCTTAAAAATAATTAAAAAATAGACTTAAAAATAGACTCTAATGTAACAGACTGTTTTGGTGGAACAAATATATATAAAAAAACAAACAAAAGAAAGTCCGTTTTTGAGTTCAACGAAAGAAGATTAGAGGAAAACGAGCGAAGCCAAACTAAGACGATTCTTCGAGATTGTTTCCAGCAGACAAAGGGTCTAAAATCCAATGAGTTTAATTTGGTCTTCTGATAATTTATGTTATTAGGTCCTTTTTCAGACCAAGGGTTTGTTTTCACGACAGTTTCAACTTCCTTAGCGCAACGACATCACGTGACAACCCTGAAAACAAAAAACTGATCTGCAGGGTCTAAAGACTGACGTGTTGGTCGCTAAATTACTTCTGGACACGTAATTTTAACAGCAAAAAGGATGATTTCTGGCGTAAGGAGGAGGCAGTATATCACTGTATTTCTCTTTCCTTAGAAAATCCTCGTCACTGTGATACTTCTCTAATTTCAACTGCTGAACGTACAAAGAAAAGCCAGGTTCATTGAGAAGATTACACCGAGGATGTGTGATCACTATCCAAAGGTGATAAGAGGGAGACGTGCTAATGGTTAACTGATAATTGGTGATAAAAAGTGCTTTGACGTGAGGGAAGATACTGAGCAATCGTTACAGCAGCTTCGTGTTTCATTCATTGGAAACAATCTCGATGTTAAGGGATCATTAAAGCCTCAGTATTTAATTTTTATGATCTTAAAAACACACACAAAAAGCTGAATTATTTTATTTAACAGTGGTTATTGCAGTGGTCCAAAGTTTTCTTCACTTACCTTATGCATATCTGAGCATCATAATTATTCACTGCGAGTTTTTAAGCACTTTTTAAAACTTTCAGATGCAAGTGTGGAGGTAACTGTAAGTATATTAATAACTAGCGTGGTAACAATGCAATTCCTGATTATCTAACATAATAAAACGCTTTAATTATCTGCAGACAGTAGACAGCGTTTTTATTTTTGGGTTAATGACATATAACGTGAAATATTTACAATGTCAGGTGCATAAATCTATGTTTGACATTTGTATGAAGCATTTTTAGTGTTTTTTATGCACATGAATCGGCTACAAGCTTAAAAAATGTCATGCAATATGACAGAGAATAACGTTAAAATAGTTCTAAAACATGGTTGGGATGTTCATCTAAGTTCTGAGTCATATGAACATGAGATTGAAAAATATTGAAAAATGGACACAGACAATATTTGTTTGAATATTATGGGGGAAATATCAATTCAAGAAAGATGAAATTTCATGTGGGACTAAAAACACTTCAGAAAATATGACAAAAAAGAAAGAAAATAAATGTGATTAGATTTAGAGTCATTTTAAAGAAGTTTAAAAATCCTGAGTTAAGGGCGGACGGTCGCACCACATGAACATTTGACACTTTAAGGACAAAAAACATGCAGAAGAACTCGGGATTTGGGGAAAAAATGATTTGGTTCCATGGAGGTCAGAGGTTCTACAGGGATGTGGGGAATTATTATGAAATTTGAACCTTTTTAACTGAAGAAATTGCAACTGAACACACGTCATGTCATTGACCCTTTTATCTTTTTACCTTAAGGGCTGTAACAAGACTAATTTTGCTCAAATACATGGAAAAAATTGGTATATTCTATTTAAAGAGTCCATATTATGCAATTTTCTGATCTTATAATGTTATTTCCTCATCACAAACAGACCTGGAGTTGTGTTTTGTTTCATTCACACATTTACCGCACAAATGCTGCATATTTAAACTTCACAAAGAGTCTATTCGAACCTTTAAGGAAGCAGACTTTATAGTTAGAGGTTTTTTCTGAAAGTAAAAAGTAAAATACAGCTTCTTTCCTTTCTAGAAATGGATCGTTTTTTTCCCGGCCCAAAAGATTTTTTACTCCGAGAATTCTCATTTCTGAAAACAAGGCTTTGATGAAAATGAATAGAGCTCCTAATTGTCAGCGACGGCCTGAATGACGAGCGTAAGAATGGTGCCCAGTGGGATGAAAACGAAATGAGGCTTTATCATCCTCCTCTCGCGCTCTCTCTCCTCATCTCTCCTTCAACCCTTTTCTATCTCAATCTATTTTTAGCCTACTTTTGTTGTGACCTTTCGGCTGCTCATTTCTCCGTCGCCTCCTGTCCCGGGCACCGCAGAGAACTATCCTTAAAGATCAGCGGGGGCTCGTACCTGACGTGGGCTCGTGTATCTCGCCGCGAAGCTTCGTCCGGTCAATCACAAACGCACAAACGCACACACAACGAGACACTGTGTTTGCATTCAGGGCTTAAATTGAGTATGAGAGGTTGGAGATTCGGTGGAGTCTATTCACGCAACGCCACAAACCAGGAAGACGTTTGGAAACCTGCGATGACACTTCCGGTGCACTTCCCGACACGAGGCTCTACCGACTTTGATAAAACCCACTGAAGTAAATGTGCTGTTGTTTGGAATAGTCTTGAATTTGGAACTTTCATCTCTTCTAATTGCAAGTACCAAAGAAATAATGAAAACTGAGGTATGGTTGGAATTGTCGATGAGCCGAACGGAACGCTACGATGACACGGAGATGAAGAAAACTGGGACGTTTTCTAATTTTTCCTAGCTTTTGTCAGCCTTAAGATCGCGAACAGAACCCGTCGGAAGTTGTAATCGCAAATTTCCAAACGTCTTCCTGGTTTATGACGTAACGTGAAAAGAGTCGGCGACTAATTCCATACAGACTACATGCAGCAGACTTAAGGCTGTCACACCTTGATGATTTAACCCAAATTTTGCTAAAACGCTGGTATACGCTGAACTATTGATGTTTTTTCAGTTTTGGGCGTATACATCGCATATTTGTAATGAGTTAGGCGTATAGATAACTCATTAGTAACTTGCATAGAACGTTTTGATAACTTCTATACCAACTGATGCTAATGTTGCTGTTTACCAAACCAATGTGGCGGTTCTTAGTGGCTTTTTCAAATTGTAGCTTCCTCGCAGTTTGCACAAAGTTTGTTGCGATGACAAGAATCCACGACCAGTTCACTGCAAAAGAAAGTCGGTTTTTGAGGTTGCTGAAAGAAGAAGAGAAGAGGAAAAGGAGCAAAGCCAAACTAGGATGATTCTTCGAGATTGTTTCCAGTGGACAAGTGGTCTAAAATCCAATGAGTTTAATTTGGTCTTCTGATAATTTATGTTATTAGGTTCTTTTTTCATGGGGGAGAAAATGGATGGATGGATGGAGGTTCTTTTTTCAGACCAAGGGTTTGTATTCACGAAAGTTTCGACCACTCATGAGCGGACTTCCTTAGAACAGCTACATCATGTGACCACCCTGAAAACATCTGAAGACATCGCAGTAGCCAATACTCCATTATACGGTAACTCGAAGTTAGAAACACGTTCAGTAAGTTCTGTGGTCTTGGGAACATGTCAAATATATCTGCTTACGTCATTATGTGTTGTACATTCGGTATAAGTTACACACAGATTCAAACCAAGTTACTCATAAGTTCTGGGTGTTGGACATTATATCAAGGTATTATGAGTAACTTACAATTAACATGTGTGAACGTGAGTCAACGATCGCATAACTAACCTACAACTTATGACCCGCGTATGCAGGAAGTACAAGCACATGCTACATACCAACAGAAATTTTCAGCACGCTTAAAATTTTTGGATGACCTTGCCGTATATGGATGTATGCCAGAGTGTTTTGACCTCAAGAGCTGCTTATAAAATATCTGTCTGTACTGGGGCACATCTTACTGGAATACAGAGGAAAATAATCATGTTCTGGGCCTTTGACTAGAAACTTTCGAGTCTCTCAAAAACATTTAGTATTGCTGATGTGTTTCTAAACTCAAAAATGGACTGTCAGGAAGTGCACTGTGAGCATGTGAGCTGTTAGCATTACTGTGGCTCTGAAAGTGTAAAATATCTGAGGAATAACTGTGGACCACTGCAAAATTAACTATTAATCAAATCCCTGTAGTCCGAAGAAAAGTTACACGTGATTATATAGCCTGAAAAATGAAATTGTTTCCATAATATACTGAATGTTAATTTGGTATAGAAGACTTAATTATCTTCCCTGATTGACACTTTTCAGCTAATTTCATCAACATTCCCTGAGGGTATGATGCTAACTGGAGGCACTGCTCTGACTTTAATCTTTAATCTAACATTGTATTCACAAGCCAGTTAACAGTTTTCATTGAGTCACTTTCTCCTTTTTGTTGAAAATCGAACTCCTAAACAGAACCATGAACGCTCGTATTGATCACAGCCTCTCGAAGATATGCAGTTTACATCCATTTTGCGATGAAGTTTTCAGACAAAACTTTCATTGTCAGTGCTCGCTAATGTGTGCACTGTGCCACTACGGTAAATGCTGAACATTCCATCATTGAGATCCATGTAGAACACCCCCAGCGTGATGCCACTGCAAAGTATCAACGCAGCAGATTGTTAGAATGAGCTTGCTGTAAAAGCGTCGTGCCCGTGCGATACCGGTGCCAAGTCCTCTTTGAATCAGCAGAGGTTCACGTGGGGCCATGGGGCGCGTTGGCAGCCCCCCGTGCAGGTACCCATCATGCCACACTCCCCTCACTGTCACCACGGTGGAACAGGAGGGACGGCGGAACAGCAGAGTCAAGCTGTATCTGAGCTGACGTATAATAAACTTAAGTCTTGCAGAGAGTTTTGTTTCTCTTGTTGTTGTGACTCCGGGTGAAATCTGCCTCCTCGTGTAGCCCGGGGATGAAGTGACGGGGCCAAAACGGGTTATCAACTGGTACTTTGCAGAGTCATCACGCTGGGGGTGTTCTACATGCATTTGTATTGGCGGGACGTTCAGCAGTTACCATGGTGACACAGTGGCAAACGGAAACAAAAGAGTTTTAAGACTGACAATTCAAGAAAAAATACAAAAATGGATTTAAACAACACATTCTGAGCAGTATAAGTTCATTAAAGCCTAACTTGGGTAACAGATTCAGGCAGAGTAGTGCTTCAGTTAGCTTGCATATAGATGTAAAAAAGAAAGATCATGTAAAAAAGGTTTGCAATGATCCAAAGGCATTCTGGGCATCCTAATAATTCACCCTGATTAGTTTATAACTGCAGTGCTAAAAACAACTAGCGTGCTAACAGTGCATTTTCTCATTAACAAACAATAAAACTGCTGATAATTAGATGCAGGTAGTTCAAAGTAGACTTATTTTTTACCTCAAGACACGCTTATGCAATATCTGTACTGGGACGAGACTAATTTCGCTCAAATTCTTGGAAATAAATCAGATTTAGAGCCCTAAAGACCGAGGTACATTAATTAGACGCATATTAATTGCACTTTGCCTTATCTGCACGGTTGAGACTAGAGGAAAGTGCCAAGATGTAATAACATTTTTGAAGGAATATTGTATTGTTTTTGGGAAGGAAATGTGTTCTCTGCATTTGGCCCATCCTCCAATCCATCTTGGAGAACCGTGGGTGGTACGAAGTATGGCCAGGTACCAACCTCCTGAGCCTGGGCAAGGTCAAGACGAGGATTTTTTTTGCCAATTGTGAACATGGGAATACAGATCCAATGAGAACGTGCACTCACACTGTTTCAGAAACTACACAGCAAAAAGTGGAGCGTTAAATTGACTCTTACAGAATCAATTTTAACGTTTTTTGGAAATGTTAATCAAGTAACACTGGGCGAAAGTTCCTGTTCAACCCTCTGAAATCAAGACTTTTGAAAGTAAATGGATAACGTTTTGTAGGGTTATCCTGATTTAGCTAAATAACACAGAGATATTTTATTTTTACACTTTATTTTAGTTAATTTAAGATGAAATTATGTACAAAACTGGTTCAAACTAGTCTTCTCTCATGGGAGTTTGAAGGGAACACTAGTGGAAGCTGACTTAACTTCAACCATATCAACTTAAAATAACCCCAACTCGAACCCTCATTTAACTTTGAAATAGTTAAAATAACACTTACTTTGTGTGTTAAAAACAATTCTGAAATATTTTACCCTGAAATTTTCACCCTATGTATATTTTATTCAAGATTTGTACGAACATGAGCGACGACTTTGTGACTTGTTCTGAAATGTGGTTGTTGTCGGTTCCTATTTAAGTTTAAAATGCGATTTTTTTAAACAGAAACCTATTTATTACTAAACCATGACTCACAATGACCATCCAGTGCTTCTCAGAAATACTCCAATTGGATATTTTTCCGAAATCGAGTATTTTAAGCAACCTTTTTTTCCAATTTTGGAATGGATACCAATTTTGCATCAAATCTGAATGTATTGTCAGAATGTAATATTCTAATAAAAATGGATTCGGTGCCCTGGATGAAGACTCGTCCTTGAGTTAAAATGCATTGACATTCAAATAAAACGTCTCCATATTAATCAGCGGGCCTCAGATCAGTTTTTTCTTGTTCTTAAAATTTTGACAGCACATTTTGGAATTAAAATCAATACTTGCGCTGACAGAAATTGACTGATTAGAAGGCTGCACCATAAACTATGAAGCTCGCTGTAGATGGAGTCCAAGCCTATTCCGACATCCCTTTATTCCAACATGCCTCTATTTTCCGACACTTTTTAATATTGCTTTTCCAGCACGATTTGTAGCCGAAGTTTTTTTTTTTATCTGTTCTTTGGTCGTGCGTAGGAGTGTCCAAATCGCAATGTGGAGATAAGCTACGTGACGAAATGAATGAAGCACAAAGGGCCCATGTAGCCTCCGTTTTAGATTTTATATTTTCCAGAAGGACTATGCGTTTTTTTTTTAAACACAGGAATATTTCTGTTGGACGTTTTCCCACTGTCTGATATCCTCTATGGGAGCGCAAAGTATAACGGGCTATCCTATTGATATTATTCATGTTGGAAAAGTGGAATGTTTGGAAAAATAGTGCCGCTACTCCAACAATGAAAAAAAAAAAAAAAAAAAGTCAAATACGTCAATGTCTTAATATTGGGTGGGACACTTGAAAAATAAGAGATGCCAATGTCAGAATAGCAGCATTTACATCCAGGGTTCCCACAGTCATGGAAATCCTGGAAAAGTCATGGAATTCTGTTAATCCAATGAAAGTTTTGGAAAAATCATGGAATTTTAGTATCTCTTTCACATAACTAAAAACTTAATAATGAAAAGAGACGACAATAAATGCACTGATAAAACTGTAATGCCATAAGTTGAGTGGAAAGGATTCACATTTCACATTTTTTGGACAATCACAGAATCAGATTTAACATTTTCTCAGTGTTTATATGAATCCAATCTGTTCTAGAGTTAATTTAAGTTTAAGTTTAATTTTTGGAAATGTTAATTAAGTAACCAAAGTTCCTGTTTAATCCCGAAATTAAGAGTTATATTCATGTTTTGAGAATAAACGGACAATACTTCGCAGGGTTTTCTTGATTTAGCTAAACAACACACAGATCTTTTATTTTTACACTTTATTTTATGTTATTTAAAATGAAATTATGTATAAAACTGGTTCAAACTGCTCTTCAGTGGTAAGTGGGAGGTGCCAAATTAACTCTCAGGGAAGTTGAATTAACTTCAACCATATCAACACTGTCAAAAAACTAATTCAAACCCCCATTTAACTTTCAAATAGTTAAAATAACACTTTTTTTGTGTTAAAAGTTTGGTAATATTTTACCCTGAAATGTTAACTCTCCAGTTTTTGCTGTGTATAGGTGCCGTTCAGTCATGGAAAATTCACTTTAGGTCATGAAAAAGTCATAAAAATGTTGGGAAGTTTTGTCAGTGAAAAAGAATGGGAACAGTATATATTTTTATTTCAGTTTCTACGTCACCTGTTACTTCTCAGCTTCCCTTGTTCTTAGCTCACTTGAAGAATTGTAAGAAGATGAGTCACCATTTTGGAACTGTATCAAATAACATTAAACCTTAACCTTAAAATTTGGCTAGCATCAGAGTGGCTACGGCCGTAAATCCTCATATAACAAGAGGATACTGTGGCGCCGCTTGTATCGCTAACGTAGTCGAGACATTTTATTTATACCGCGCATTTAAAACAACCGTCGCAAGTTGCACCGTGGCCACGTCCCCAGCTTTGCCTCAAATTGTCTCCACGATTTGCTGCTCCCAACGCGACTATTATTTTGTTCCGTCTTACTGTCAACGCCAAAAAACTCAAAACAAGTTCACTAAAATACTCATCCCTGTTCTGTTTGTGGGGCTGCGGCAGAATTAGTCGTACAGATTTGCGCGACGGCTCGAGCGTGACATGCGTTTCTGTTCACCGTGTGTGGGGCAGAGCGAACGGGGGAGTTTTTAATTAGCGCAACATATTTGGGCGAGGGGGGATAAGGCTTGAACCGAATGACAAAAATGAGTGTGACAACGCCTCCATCCCTCCCCCATACATCCACTCCTCCTCCTCCCTTCTTCTTCTTCTTCTTCTTCCTCCTCCTCTTCTGCCGTCACCGTTCATCACAGCCTGTCCGGTCCATCATTCTGGAGCCGGGCAGATGGTCCACTGTAAAAACCGGATGGCGTTTTAGTCCGTGAGCAGTGCTGGGAAGTAACTTAATGGATGAGCTGAAAATATATATTCTGAAAGCTGAATTTAAGAACCTGTATTCCAGTGCAGTTGCTTCTTCCTTTGATGGTATTCAGAATATAGTTACCTTTTTAAATTTGGAACTTTATCATCGTAATTAGAATGAAATGAAACAAAATACAACTCCAGGCATTTTAAAGCTTGTATGGAGGTTTTTTTTGTTTCAGATTGTCAATGATTGCATTATAGACATGTAGCAGCCTTGTAATTATGATGACCAAAACGAAAAGAATGAAAATCCATCAACTCTGGACGTGGTGGGGCCAGAAAAATTTCAGCCAATAGAAAACAAGGTAGCCTTCGTTTGCTATTGGCTGATATTTTTCTGGGTCGTCAATCAAACTCCCTCCTCTTCTAGCGTAACTGAGTCTCCGGCGCTGGGATTTCGTGGTTTACGTTCGGCTCTTACACACTCCACAGATGCAAGACGCTGTTTACTAAACCAATGCGGCGATTCTTAGCGGCTTTTTCCAGCCGGAGCCTCCTCACAGTTTGCACAAGTTTGTTACAATGACAAGAATCCACGACCAGTTCGCCACAAAAGAAAGTCTGTTTATGAGGTCGCCGAAAGGAGAGGAGGAAGAGGAAGAGGATCGAAGCCAAACCAAGGTGATTCTAGGAGCAAATGAGGGTTAAAAGCTAAATTACTTCTGGACAGGAAACTTCTGCTGATCATCGGAAAACGTACTTTATTTCCAAGACCTCTACAGACGTTTTTCAGGACACAAATGCGATATCCTGTATCTAAAAACCTGATTTTCAATTCAAAGAAAAAGTCCTGCTGCTTGTTGTATTAGTCGTTTGTTAGTTGTATTTACAAGTCCTGTGCAGCGATGAGGAGAGAACTTATTTTCTAGGATAAATGACTTCTAGAGTAATCGCCAAGATTTTGCACACCAACATTACTCTCACACAACAACTTCATTATAACCCTGAATGTCACCGCAGTTGTGATAATAATAAAAGAGAATAGGAGCGGCTGTAAAGGTTTTGGCATAAAGAGAAGATGGTTGTGCAGCATTTGAAAAAGGACAAACAGTTACTGGACCTTTCGTTCTTTGGAAAATCCTCTACACAACCTTTAACTTCTTGGGTTCTTTTTGAAACACAGTACAGTACATAAGGTGTATGTACCTCATCGACACGTTTCGGCTGAAGCTGTAAGCCTGAACTGAACAGGACAGTATTGTATTTTCAAATAGACCCCAAGAAGTTAAAGTACATCAGAAGATAAAATGAACATCTTTGGTTTACATTTCCAGGTATGTTTTTGAGGAGGTAACAAGAGTCAGTCATTTGTAAAGCAGCTCGTTTCCAATTCAAGGTTTATCGTCAATAACAGGGTGATACATTTTCATCATTTTTCAATCTACCCATCTTATAGTATTTCAGATTTCTCCTTATCTACACACTTATCTACACGTATCTATAATCATCTTTACGCACTCAATTTGGACTTTTTCTTTCACGCTAACGACAAACGCTGTAAAATCTTCTCAGCGCCAGTTTGCTGAAGACCTCATAGAGTGAATGTCTGATCCATACGTGTTGATTGGCCAATTATTTTGAAATGCAGGACGCACGGGGTCATTACAATCACTGTTCAGACTATATATATATATGCGGTATTTTGGTTGTTTCTCGACGTCTGTAACTCAAGTCCAGGCTGCATTTATCGTGGGTTTCTGTTCCGTTCATCTGTTTTTTTCTTTGTTTGTTTTGCTCTTCAGTAAATGTATAGATTTCGGTCACAGTAAAAGTGGATTTATAATTAAAACTATAACATTACAACAGTATTGATTCGGCGTATCTAAGGCGCGGTGATGCATGGTATATTTTACTGAACCATACAATGAGCCCGACCAGACTTATCCACAACTTTAATGGGTTTAAAATTCATTGATCTGACACTTTTCGCCATTATTAGAGCTTTTATATCAGTTTTAGTAGGGCCACCAAACCATTTTATGCTCCATTCCTAATTAGCAGTTTATCACACAGCCTTCTAACCTCCCCGTCTAATTTCACTTAGCACCAATTTTGTGCTTAGAAATGAAATTGACGATTCTTTTCCTCCAAAAAATTGATTTTCGGTTAGATTTTTCCTCGCCTTCTCTAAAAATCCTTCCTTCCTGTTATTTTCAGTCTAATTCTTAGTATCGTTTGTCCATTTCTGTAGGACGTCTGTTGCAAAATTTTATTTTTTTTCCTGGATGTTTTAGTTTAAATACTTTTAAAATCAAGTTGAAATGTGTAGTACCCAACATAGGCTATTATAGTTATTAATTTTCTGTTACTATTATGCATTAGTATGTTAGTGTGGACAGAGTTTGTGTGTGTGAGCTTGATTTATGTGTGTGTAATTGTGTATTGAATGTCTGGGGGCGGGGCCACTCATTAGCCTTAGAGTTTTATGACCTTTCCTGCACTTTTCTGGTATTTTTAATCTTTTGCACGTACTTTTTGCCACTTTTTTGCCCCCAAATTTCTGCAAACTTGTTTCAGATGAAGAAATGCAGCAAATTGTTAACTCATTTTGGTTAGAATGCTCATTTTGCTGTGATTTGTGAATAAAAATGGCGTAAACACAGTATAAAAGCTCAGCTGAAGTTTCTGATGTTCGTTCTGCAGCGTATTCAGTAGTGATCATATTTAACCCATGGCCCATTGGGGGGAATCTATCTCCATTTTATGAATGAGATAAAACTCACTAATCCGAACAGTGTTGCGGCGGCTTTAAACATGTGACTCGTGTGGGGCCAAAGACGTGATTTTCACTTTTACAACATTTAATTTAATTTAATATCACTGATTTCAGAGCAGTCTCTCTGGATCTGTGTTAAACTCCTCTGATTTTCTCGTCTCTGTGAGGAGCAAAAACAGCCAAGTCCAATGCAAGAAAGTGGGCGGATTATTATTATTAGAATGGCCACGTTTTATTCCGAATTAAATAGATCAGATTTAAATTATTCTCCTTAGAGTTTACATGGAAATAATAAATCAGCTTTATTAAATTTCGTTCAATATCTGGGGGTGGGGAAGGTTCTGATTGGACAGAGACACGAACGTATTTACGTCGACAGAAGAAAACTCACAATCAGCTGCTACCGGAGTTTGGCTTTTTCTTTCCACTTTTGCTGTTTTCTGCCTCCACTCTTTTCGTTATCTGTAGTTCTTTCAGCGACTTATTAGAAAAAGTTTCAGCTTGAGACCAAATTTTTGCTCCGGCCGCCTTTTTGCAGAGCGACATCGCGTCAGAAGAACGACCCAACGAACATGAACGACCGGAATTATTTTTCAAGAGGAATAATCGTTTACATGATAAATTAAATCGGAATAAAGTTTATTCCAAGTAAGTTTAATTCTGAATCATCATTAGGAATTGAGTGTTTATGGAAGCAGAATTAGTTTTTATCCCAAATTAAATTATTTTTAATCCGATTTTGGCAATTCTTCCGCTTTTAAAACTATGCACCGCTTCCAAACTTGCAAATCTTTGTACTTTCTCTTAGGTGGTAGGGCTTGACAGTTTTGGAAAATGTATCTAATGGGTGATTTTTATGAGAATTCTGCTTTATTAACAGGATTCAGGAGAGTTGACCGCACTGACTTACGAAATTGCAAAGTAACAGAAAAATGACATTTCAGAACAGGGGTTAGCAGTTTTTATGCAGAACAAGAGAGGAGATTTAGTTTGTGGAGGAACTGATGGTGCTTCAAAAACTGCAGCCTTTGCGTATCTGCTAATTGCGTCCATTAAAATCTCACTTCTGATTCTACTGCGATTTATCTTCTCGCCCTCCGTATACAACGAGCCCTCTGCAGGTAACAGTGCAGGCAAAAATAAACAAATAACAAGTCTTAGTGACAATCTGAGCTGTTGATCTGTCACTTCTCACTATTCAAATTTACATATGATAATTGGGATGTTCGGGAAATTATGCACCTCCTTCGAAAAACTTCACGTCCCGGACACTTTGCTCGTATATTCCGGTCCTCCAGCTCTTCTCAAGGTGTCCCCGCAGACTGGTTGAGATGAGATAAGCGCTCCCAAACAAAATCTTTTCATTAAAATGAGCAATTAGCGGCGCGTCCTGGAGGAACTGTCATGTAAGTAAGCATACGGCTGCGCTCTTTAATCTGCGAGGTAAACACCGGCCCCGGAGATCCTCGGCGTTGGCACAGATCGGTAAACATCCGCCGGCCCGTTCGGATCGCGAAGAGACTCCCTGCAGCGCGTGGATCTGTGCGGAGGAAAAGCTGTAGTCGTATTAGCGGTGACAGAAAGACGAGCCCGAGCTATTCCGTTGAAAATGAAGCAATTTTGTCCCCCCGCTATTTCGGGGATGCGATATCATTTAGAGACAAAATCGGCACGGAGCTACAGTCTGTCCACACATTGTTCTCATTGTATACCAGGAATTAGTCCGCTTTGAAATGGGATTTGCCAGTGTTGAAACGCAACAGCCAAGGAGTTACATAGACCCGTCACGATAACAAATTGAGGTGTGATTTATAGACGGTAACTGATGAGAGCAGATTTAAACCACAAAAACTATTCTAAACCTACAATATTGTTAAAAAAACACAGACTGCAATAAATAAACAGCAAAATAAAACACTTAAGTACTTCGTTTGCATCCTTAAAGAGTAATCGAAGTCATTAATTCAACGTTTTGCTGCTCAGATTGTTTCGTAAAACCAACAATTTAGTGTTGAGAAAATGTACCCACGATAAATATGAAGCTCCAAACTATAATCTAAACTATGTTCCAGCTTTCACATATTGAATGATGCGTCATAAATACAAATAAAATAGATTGGATTTTCCTGTATGGTTCTGGTTTACAGAATCTACATTATTATTTTATAGTCTGTGTAATAAGAATATGTCTTTATATAATTTTAGTGCTCTGGCTCTTTTTTAGTGCCTTTATTGATATTGATTCTTTTAACCTTTTAACCATTCCACAGATCCGCTCGTCTAACTGATATACTTCTACTTTTGGTGTTAATCCTGGCCTTATTTTTTCGATATACTCCAATTTCTCTCAAATTCTAACACATACAGTACATTTAAGCAATGAAATAACCTGCAGATAGAGGATTAATTCAAGTTTTTTTCATTCTCAGTCCATGTTTTTGACCATGAACCTCCAGAATTTACTCGTCGAGGCTGCACTGACGCTGATTCACGACCGGCTGCAGGACCGTTCAAATCAGGGAGACGTATTTTAGGTTTACCTGGATTTCAGCTTCAAACCTGGCAACCCAAAGACTCGCTTGAGGCTCGTTCTGCTCTTTAAATGGATAAGCGTCTCGAAAACCAAATTATAACGTAAAGAAACGTCTAACATCAAATCAGCATGAGCATTGTTACCTGCAAAAGCTTTATTTGATTCGTACATGTTTCTATAGGTTAAGTTTATGCAATTTCTCCTCATAATCTTCTTCCTGCCATATTTTAATCAGTCAGTATTGTGTTCTCAGTATGTATTGCCTCTTCCCGTTGCTGGAAACATAACATTGATTTAGCTGGCTGAGTTGTATAATGTGATTTTGCTTGTCTCCTCTCACTTCAGGTGGGGCTCTCGTTCTCAGACTCTGTGGACGTCTGCCAGTCTAAAGCTTATTCACGGTGTCACATTTCGCCCACAGCTCCGGAGAGACTGTTTTCTCTCCCAGACGCAAAGTTTGATCAGGTGAAATGTCGGTTAACTGCTCAACGACGTCTCCGTGAACCGTAATTTCTGCTAGGTTTAAGGCGCGTTCTGTAAATTTTCTAACGCAAGGGTCCGTCAAACGTTCTTCTCCGACGAGATTTCACGTTTTAAACCTTTCGATCATTACGGAGACCAAACAAGAGGGAGTTACAGGGCGGATCTGTGGAGTGGCGACCCCGCTCACAGTCAGAATACTTGTTTTTCTAGGTATTTTGTTCCATAAAACCAACTGTAATGTAATAAACGTGAGGTAGAGCTGTTTAATGTCATATCGTGGAACATTCCAGGCAGAGCAATGACGTATCCATAGAAAAAATAATGTTAAATTTCCTTCTATATCTGTCTTGTGGTGTCACGAGATAAAAAATCCCCACTCACTTTCAATATTTAAGAATGCTGATACTGATTTTGATACCCAAATTATAATTTTAAAGCTCTTTTTTTACACAACATTGTAATTTTCAACAACAAATAACTATTTCTTTTTTATTATCATGTGGCTGTACTATAGTTCAAGTTGAAACTGTACATAGTAAAGGTCAGATTTGAGCTTTTTTGTATTGATACTTGCCGAAATGAGATTCAGTACTGGTTTATTTGAGTTTCAATACTTTTGACAACTCTATAGTCGACTATTTTTTTTTTCTGATTTAAATGGGACAACAGCAGAAAGGAGAAGGATTGACAATGTGAGTTAGCTGAAAATGTTGTATTTTTTAATGTTTAAATGCAAAACGGCAGATTTAATTTTAAAGCGTCATCTGTGTTTACATAGGTACTTTGTTTCCGGGACTATTTTTCTGCATAAATAGTAGTAGTAGTAGTAGTAGTAGTAGTAGTAGTAGTTTCTGCGTAAATAGTTTTTGCACGTACTCAAGCACAGTTTGGGTCAAATACACTGAAATACAGAACAGTTTTGAGAGCTTTTCCCATGCTTCCAGCAGGAAATACTGTTTCATTAATGGACCAAGAATTTCTCAATCAACTACACAGATTCAGTCACAAATTTGATCAAGACTAGTCAAGGTTTAGGGTTAGGGTCTAGTATTGGAACAAGATACCCATTGAGCAGCTCCATAGTAAAAAAGTCACAATTACAGGACAGAAAACCTTTCCTCATTAGTTTTTACAGTGATTTTGAGATGATGGAACACTGAGGAATTACAAAGATATAAGACCACAAATATAAAAAGTTGTACAATTTAAAGCTGAAAATCGCTTTCTATTGTCT
>KN512676.1:0-11928 GCA_000787155.1 Scartelaos histophorus | reverse complement strand
TGAATTTTTTAACTCTGAAAAAAAAGATGTTTAAAGTATTTTTATTCTGAATTTTAATTGCTGAAATTTTAAGTATACCTTTTCAATATGTTTTAAATTCAAAATAAAAATTTCACCTTTTAAATATTCAGCACAAATATTTTCAAGCCCTCAAACTTAACAGTTACAATTCAGAGTGAAATATTTGAAGCAAAGATGCCAAGGCTGAAGCAATCGATCCTGTGTGAGTGAGGAGGACAGAGGTGGTTTCCTATTGGCCATTTTGATCTGTGGGCGGGGTTTACACTTAAGAAATAAAAGAGATGAGGTTTTAATGAGGCTAATTCTGACCAATCAGATCGCCTCACTGCACCATTTCCTGTTTGTTACTAAGTTAGATCGATTGCTTCTGTCTGGGCATCTTGGATCTTTCCTGCAAATTTGTTTCACTATGAATTTTCCACTCTGAACTTTCACTGTTGAATTTGAGCACTTAAAAATATCTGTGCTGATTATTTAAAATGTGTCATTTTTTATTTTGAATTTGAAACATATTGAAAAAGTACACTTCCAGCAACTAAGATTCAGAATAAAATAATTACAATGTTTTTAATGAATTAAAAAGTTCAACAAATGAAGCAAATTATCTTCCACAGGCAAACTCATTTACAGTGAAAATACATGTTTTTCTAGGTATTGAATTTACACTTAAGAAATAAAAACACCTGTTATTGTATAAATGTAAGATAGAGTGTGGAAGATAAACAGATTTTGTATTTTTAATCTCACTGAATTTCCTCTAATTTCTGCTATTTTTTTTCTCCTAAAATTTTCACCAACTAAAAACAGAAAAACGGGGCTCAGACAGCATTAACCGCGTTTCTAGTTTCACACGCCTGGAACAACCTCCTCCAGAGACACTGAAAGTAACAACAGCTGATATACGACATGTCACCACAAACAGCAGTGACAGTTCAGAAGACGCTTACAGCACCAGTCAAAGCATGTCCAACAGGTAAATACACCTCCAACTGTACTGTCGTTAACAAGAAACCAAAAAGTCAAGAAGATAAAATGAATGTTTTTGGATTAGTATGACATTTAACAGATTTACTATGGAAGATAATTTGTTTCATCACAGTTTGAATTTTAAATGGCGTTGGATTCATTTAATTCCTCATGAAAAAAAAAAAAAAGCTTTAATTACTTTATTCTGTTTTAGTTTCTGAAATTTTAAGTTTACTTTTCCAATGTTTCAAATTAAAAATAAAAAAAAAATCACCTTTTAAATATTCACTGCAGATATTTCCTCAAAGTCCTCAAATTCAACCGTGAAAACTGCTAAGTATAAAATTCACAGTGAAAAAAATTGTAAGAAAGATCCAAGATCCCAAGGCAGAAGTAATTCATCCAAACTGATCCGATGTAACAAACTAAGTGGTTCAGTAAAGTGATATGATTGGTCAGAATTAGCCTCATTAAAACCTCACCTCTTTTATTTCTTAAGTGTAAACCCCGCCCAAAAATCAGAACAGCCAATAGGAAACCGCCTCTGTCCTCCTCACTCACAGGATCGATTGCTTCTGCCTTGGCATCTTGGATCTCTGCTGCGAATGTTTCACTTTGAATTATGGTTGTTGGATTTGAAAATATTTGTGCCGAATATTTAAAAGATGAAATTTTTATTCTGAATCCGTCCATCCATTTTCTCCCACTTAAGCCAGTTGGGTCACGGGGGCAGCACTGCCGATTACACTGTGCACCAGACACAGACCCTCTGAACCCCTCTGCAGGTGGTGAGCCCACAGGAGGGAGGGACTCCCCTACGCTCCCTGATTGTAAACTGTACCCGGAGGAAACCCATCCAGACACGGGGAGGAAACATGCAATCTTGACACAGAAAGGCCCGGGCAATCCGGGGATTGAACCCGTAACCTTCTTGCTGTGAGGCGTGAGTGTTTCCACTCAGCCACCATGCTGCCTTTTCATTCCGAATTTGAAATATATTGAAAAAAGTAAACATTTATAAAAAAAAATAATAAAACATTCAGAGAGAGAAATTCTGTGGGATTTAAAATTCCAAATCTGATGAAAAAAAATCCTTTCATTTATTCCATTACAGGTGATTTAATAGTTCAAAAATATCTAGAAAAACAGGTATTCTGACTGCGAGTTTACCTCTCCACAGATCTGACCTATAACTTAAAAAAAAGGTTTAATATTATACTGTGAATCATTCCAGACAACACAATAACATCTTCATCAGGAAAAAAAGCATTTGATGAATCGTCAACCAGAAAAGTTTCACCATGCAAGGGCGAGTTAAGATATTAGCAACTCAAAAGCTCGTCTGATTTAGTTTGATTCCTGTTTGTTTGAGTAAACCTGGATGTAAGTCTGGATGATTCTCTCACGCGTATCATTTTAGCACTTAAATTAAATTCACTGCGATACAGAAGCTCATCTGTTTATTAGCGTCACTTTGCGGGAGTCCCTCCCTCCTGTGGGCTCACCACCTGCAGAGGGGTTCATAGGGTCTGGGTCTGGTGCACAGTGTAATGGGCAGAACTGCCCCCGCGACCCAGCCGGATTAAGCGGGAGAAGATGGATGGATGGATGGATGGACAATAACATCTTCATCAGGAAAAAAAGCATTTGATGAATCGTCAACCAGAAAAGTTTCACCATGCAAGGGCGAGTTAAGATATTAGCAACTCAAAAGCTCGTCTGATTTAGTTTGATTCCTGTTTGTTTGAGTAAACCTGGATGTAAGTCTGGATGATTCTCTCACGCGTATCATTTTAGCACTTAAATTAAATTCACTGCGATACAGAAGCTCATCTGTTTATTAGCGTCACTTTGCTAATGGTGATACACATCTCCACTGTTGCCAACTTAGACAATCTAATCGGGTGTGGTAGGTTTAAATGACCGTCTTTAAGTCCAGTCTGTGCTATAGTGTCGTTTCCTCATCACAAACAGACCTGGACTGTGTTTTGTTTCATACATCTTTAACGCACAAACCCTGTGTATTTAGGTTGAGTTCTTCTCTCAAACTGAAAAAACTCTGTTCCATTTTGTGATTTCAAGTGCTCCAGTGTGTTTTTAAACTCCATACAATTTCACAAGAATAATTTGGATGATTTCAGTGCTGGAATTGCCAATCTGGAAGGTAAATCGCCAAGATAAAAAGTAGCTGTTAACTTGAAAACTACCGCAAGGTGGAACAGTGCATTACGAGTTTTGGTGTCAACAAATAATAATAAAGAGCTACTCAAACATGCGTGAATGAAACAAAAAACAACTCAAAAGGTGCGTTATTAATAAGGTAACACTATTATAACGTGACTAAAAGCTTACGACAGTCAATTTTTCAACCTTTAAATTCCAAACGCTGTATGGTGGAGACAGGAGATGGAAGTGCATTGATCGGTTTCTCTAGTGGAGAATCAGACGCTACTCAAGGACAAGTAAATAACATTAAAACGCCAATATAAGCCTTTTGAGGTGTGCCAAGCAATCATCCAAAAACACATCCAAAAACATCCCCAGAGGCCCTCGGATTGTAAATACGCTTTATGCTTTTACTTCATTTCATATAGTTTTTTATCGTGGTAACATTCTGGTCAAGTGGCCAATTTGCCCATTTTATATTAAGTAGTTCAGAGTCCGTGATTAGTCAGTGCAAAAGAATTACTGAAGTGTCAAGAAATGGAGTGATACTTTGCAGCTGATGCTATGCACATACTTTTGGGGGAATGGTGATAACTGTAAGCACTGCTCTGTCTATGGCTTGTCAGTTGTTGTTTTTTTTTTTTTTCTCTCTCCCTTTCAAATATTACAGTACAGCTCGCTAGGTTAGTCTACAGTTTTTTAGTTAGTCACTTTCTCACCATTTTGTTCAGAATCAAACTCCTAAATAAGACCATGAACTTGTAAGATGTGTTAAGTTTTGTTTAAGCATCAAAAACAGCAAATTGAGGTTAGTTTTATTCAATTAAAGTGCATATTACAGATTTTCAAGTTTTTTTGTATTATTATTTGCTTTGGTATGATAGTACTGGTAGCAAATATGTATCACAGTTTGGTGTCATTTTCCCACAAAGTGAGTTTGTGTAAAAATGTTGACAGACAGTACAGGAAGTAGCAGTGAGTTATGAAATGGAACAGTTCTACCTATATCATCAAAACAGAAATAACATTAACATTATGGTTGTTTAGTACTACACCCAGTCAGGAAGAAAAGTAACAATCTTCTCTAAAATTAAATTAAAAGAAAAGAGCATGATTTTTAGTAAAACTTAGTAACTTAAGTAAAAAAAGATTTTATATTATGCTGTTACCTCATGAAAATCAAACCTGGAGTTGTATTTTGTTTCATTCACACATGTTTGAATAACCCTTTACTATACGTCTGTTTACAGCTCCAAAGCTCTAAATGCTGTTTCACCTTTGATCGGCCTAAGTATACAATTTGTGTGTTAAACATGTGTGAGTGAAACACAACTCAAACATCAAGTTTTAACAATAATCAGAAAATGGTGTAATATAGATCCTTTAATAAGTGAAATGAGGCTAAGCTGTTCTATGGCCTGTAAGCACTGACTGGATGGGGATGGCAAAAAGCCAGAGTATCTGCATCTTTAGATACATTACATAAAATGGATCAAAGTTCAGATGATCTTTTTAGAAAATTGTCCTGACAGGTTTGGGTGAAAATTGGATTGAATGTGAAGCGCTGATGGGCACAGGGACCTCTGTAAGCCCTGGCAGCAGCAGGAGAAATGGGTGCTGGTAATGATCTCTCAGCTCCTCCATTGTGTGACTAAAGAAGCTGTGTGCCACCACATACATGTCCACACATTTCCATTTTTAAACCATTACCGGGGCGATAACTCCAGCCCCATCCTCCAGCCGTGCTCCTGTCTGCATCTCACATCTCTCCTTTGTATTCTGCCGCCTCTGCTTTTGCTTTTAAAAATTACTTCTACCATTTATATCCTTAAAGGGACTGTACCTATTGTAGTGAAGTATGGATGACCAAAAAAGGCATAATTATATATATATAAAAAATAGCAGAATAAATGTAAGAAAGTATTACAGGCATGAAAATCTCTCTCTGCGAAATTTGTCATTTTAAAGCCAAAACAGGTGACCTCTGAGTTATTGTCAAATGTCGTCTGATGGCCGGGCCCTTACTGCAGCCTGTGCACTCATCTGGAGCCCACGCACACACAGTACATCACACCAAACCCACCCACTCACCCATAGTCCGCAGCTTGTCCGCTGTAGTGTGTTCACCTGTGTGTATCACAGGGCAGGTTAAACTTTTTAAAACATGCCTCACATCAGTGCACCTCCTTGTGTTTTCGCGCTCTCCCCACATACTGCACACAGGCTTCTTTCTCAGTGTGCGCTGATTAGAAGAGCAAGACCAAACGCAAATCTAATCAGAATGAATGCTACAGTGTCAGCACAGCAGGCCCACTGCACAGAGCGGGTCTACTGCACAGAGCGGGCCCACTGCACAGAGCGGGCCCACTGCACAGAGCGGGCCCACTGCACAGAGCGGGCCCACTGCACAGAGCGGGCCCACTGCACAGAGCGGGCCTACTGCACAGAGCAGGTCTACTGAGATATGTGGGCTGAAGTTTGCCTAATAAAATGCCAAATAAATATGCATTTGTCACGATGTGCGTTTGGTCTGGTAAATGTACAGAGGCTAAATACCACTGTCAAACCAGTAAGATAATGTCACTCCAGTTAAGAATCTGAAAAAAAAACAGGTTTAAAAATCCTACACACTTTCTTCACTTTGAAGCAGTTTTTTGTGAAGTTCCAGTGGAAGTTCTCTTAAAGAAGGGCTTCTCAAACTGTGGTTGAGGGTCCAAAAAAGGGACACAGAGTGTTTAAGTGCAGTACTGTTTACTTGCCTTATTCCAAGTCTAATGAACATTAATCAGCTAGAATGGAGATTGATTTATAGAAACTCTGATATGGTTGATTTGGTCTTGCCGTGGTCTTGCTGTGGTCTCGACCCTCAGAGGTCCCCTCCCCCCAACACTTCGTTCCTCACGCTCCCTTCTCACCTTTTTCACCTCTGATCTGTTTTCATGCCTGGTATTAAATTAAATTGTGAATAATAATTCACTAGAATCATTCTGAAAATTTCCCTGGAACCCTGGAATTCCTAATCTCTACTGAACTACAGGTAAAACGTAGCTGTTAACTGTTAAGGACCAACGCTACGTGACATCACATCACAAGTGGAACGTAGTGGAGTGTTTTAAGCTTTGGAGATGCAAACAAACAAATAATAAGGTTACTCCAACTTATGTGAATGACACAAAACACAACTCCAGTTATGTTTTAATGAGATAACAACATTATAACATGTCTTAAAGCCTTGAATTATCAATTTTGCGTAATACAAGCCCTGTTAGCCTTCCTTCATGCTTTATTAAGTCTAATTAGGCGTAACTACAGAAGCTGCGTGCGCATAACCAACTTAGCCTCAAACGGCGAGGAGCTCTTATTCTATGCAAATCAATGTGTTCTTAGCAGTGACAGTTGAAAAATTCTCTCTGTGCACGTAGCCTCCCATTAGCCTGCTCCTGTGCGCTCGCTGCCAGCCAGGATTTATTGACAGCGGCCGGTGCAGTTGGAGCTCTCTGTGAGGCAGGAGCGTCTCTGGAGATGTGATGTCTGCGTTTAAATCCTCTGCTGACCACCAGCCCGGCCATAACAAGCTCCAGGTAATGACGCCAAAGGGAATCAATGAGCAAATCCCATTCTGAGGGCCTGAGCTCTTAAACCTTGCGTATTGAAAATGCAAATGTAGCTCTGGAAAATGGCAGGATGAAGACAGCTGACTTTTTTGATAGCCCCACCGAGAAAGAGAGTGTTTTTATTTCAGTCCCAATGCTAGCTGTTTAAGAGTTTGTAAATATAAATTGCACCAAATCCAAATTCCGTTAAAGTCTGAAAGGGTTTTTTTGTTTTGTTTAGACAACTGCGTCTTTGCAAACAAAGTATTTGTACATTTTGGCATTTGAGTAATCTGTGTACGTAAGCTTGGTATTTGCTCTCCACACTCATCAGACGGTCTGTTTCTCAACCAACTTTAAGTCAGAACAAGTCTACCAGTTTTGAGTTAAAGAGGTTATAGGTCTTATATTACGCAAAATTGCCTCTTTTGAGCTTTAGCCACGTTATAATGTTATAACCTCTTCACAAACAAACCTTGAGTCGTGCTTTGTTTCATTCAGACACCCTTTTTTATTACAATGTCTACATCTAAGCTCAAAATGCTCTGTTCCACCTTATGATGTCATCAAGCGATAGTTTTCATGTTAACAGCTTTTACCTTTAGTTCAGTAGAGACTGGAGATTCCAGGGCTGAAATCATCCAAATGATTGTTATCGGTTTGAGAGAAGAACTCAGCCTGAATTTGCTAGATAAATGTTTTTGGTGAGGAAACCACATTATAACACTTATCGTAAATAGTGTAATATAGACCCTTTTAAAAAAAGTTATGGGCTGAAAATGTGACATTTTCTTCTTGCAAATAATAGCAATTTTAAGGAGAGGTTCATTTTAGTGTGTTGGAATCTTAAAGCTGTACTTCTCTTAAAAAATATGAAAAACAGATCTAGTTCATTTTAAATGGTTTCCAATGGTCCAAAGTCATTTCTAACTTAACCTTATGCATTATACACTACTTATTCACCATGATATTCATCCTACTTAGGTTGGTTACACAGAGCAGCTACACACTGATCTAATGGTCACTGAACAACAAAAACGCCCAACCTGAAATGTCACCATATCATCCACAAAGGGCAGGAAGTGAAATCAGGAGTGTCCACATGTAAACAGCCCCAGGCCATGACCAGAGAGAGACAAGAGTGGAGGCCAGAGACACACCACAACCCACAGGACACAACCATTCACTGAACCCACAACTGAAGAGCTGAAGACAACCAAAAATACACATTAGAACATGATCACAGGCTTTGCGATGAGGCACTTCTACCACATTTGCTGCTGGATGTGGTGTCAAAAGCCAGTAACATCTCATATGTTCATACTAGGCTCCATAGCTAGTTTGTGGATACGGAAAAACAAACAGCTCATTTGACAAAATCCCTTACTTGTTTCCTTTGAACAGCCCATGCTGCACTTCCTAATTGGTTAAAATCTCATTATATGAATGTAAAAACTGCTCAGAGTGTAGCCATGCAGCCACAGAAGCAGCTAACCACTCCACAACAGTAAACGCAACATAATATGAGTAGGCACCATTAAACCAGCAACTTAGGCTGATTTCTTTGACAGCGGTGGCATGTGGCTGGGTTTGATTTGCATAATGAAGCACTTAAAATAGTAGTAATTGCTAATATTATAATGTGTTTTAGCTCCGTGCTGACAGAGTGGCAAAATACAGGTAGTATGAAAAGGAAGTATGTGCACTTGAGGTAAAAAAGACATGTACCCGACAGCTTCAGTAAAACTCCCAGAATAGAGAAATCCTAACAACAGCTACAGGCTCAATTATAAGATGCTGTCTTGCTGGCACGGGGCTTAAGGGTCTGGGATAATTCAGGTTTCTGAGTGTGTTTCAGCAGCACCAGTGACACCTCTTCCTGGGTCTGAAGAGCTCTATTAGGATGGTAAAGCGCGCTGAGCTCTTAAAAACATAATGGATCTTGGCCTCTACAAGAACTTGGTAATTCAGAAGAAGGATTTAAAATCAATTCTGGTTTCAATGGAAGCGAACGGCGAGAGGTTAATGTGGGTGAGTGTGTGCGCTCCCAGTTACAGTAAGAACTCCAAGAACTGACACTACAGGTATATTTAAAAGTAAAACAAATTGAAGATTTTGACAGAATTCTTTGCAAATTCTCATAATAGTTAAATGTGCACCGTGTAACTTTTTAGATGCTGGCTTGTTTCTCTGGATATGTCATTGTTCTACCTGGAATGTTCCCCAGTATGACATTAAACAGTTATTTTTTTTCCATTTATTCAATTATAGGTGATTATATAGCTTAAAAATACCTAGAAAAACAGGCTCGTTAGTTATAAACTCATTATGGTGGCTAATTGGGATGCTCGGAATGCAAAAGGTAAGTGAATAATAACGTTTAAACTCAACACGTTCTGTTTTTCACATTTTTGAAAAAGTAAAAATCAGGTACAGCCCCTTTCAATTTAACAAGCAGACAGACACTTTAGCAATGTAGGATCAATTGAAAGTTGAAGTCATGGACCGCATTTTAACACTAAATTTGAATAAAATTGGTTTGAGTTTACAAAAGTCCACTTAGGCTAATTATAGCACATGGAAGAGAAGCTAATGTGCTAACCGTGCTCCTGACTCACAGCTAAAACAGGCCTTAATTGTATAAGAGTTTAGTGGCTTTAAGTTGAATTTGTAAGTTCTCTGTGCCTCCTGCAGGTATGATTTCACTTATCAAACTCAAACATGCACGCTTCAGTAATCCTCCGACACGCCTGAGCCTCTCCAATACTGGGTAATGCTGCACTATTTCTTACCAGGTAACTTAATGCTTGTGGTAACTTGGTGCTGGTTAAAGGATGTGTCAATAGTGGTTTATATAGCTTAAGAAATGGATAACATTTTGGAATAGCATAATTCATTGTCATACCGTATTGTGTTCTTCTCTATTCTAAAGAGTGGGTTTGAAGTAGCCAAATCTCCCATTTTTGCATTTTTGAAGAAGGAGTCCAAAACAAATTAAGTGATCATTGATAGCATTATAGACATGTAGCTTTGTAATTATTATGCCCAAAACAAAAATAATGAAAATCCATCAACTCTTGACATGGTGGGGCCAGATAAACATCAGCCAATAGAAAACAAGGCTACCTTGTTTTCTATTGGCTGTTGGGTTGTCAATCAAACTCACTACATTTCTAGAGTAACTGACCCTTTGGCGCGCTGGGGTTACGTGGTTTATGTTTGGCTCTTACACACTGCACAGACGCAAGACACTGTTACTAAACCAGTGCAGCGGTTCTTAATGTCTTTTTCGAGCTGGAGCTTCCTCACAGTTTGCACAGTTTTTTGCAATGACAGACAAGTATCCACTGCCAATTTGCTGCAAAAGAAAGTCCTTTTTTGAGGTCGCTGAAAGAAAAAAGGAGAAAAGGAGCAAACCCAAACGAAGGTGATTCTAGGAGATTCATTTCAGCGATGGCTGCACTGAAGCAGACGAGCATCTTAAGACTGACGCACTGGAGCTAAAATACTTCAGGTAACTTGCACTTATCATTGGGAAACATATTTTATTTCCAGGAGCTTAACAGATGTTTTTCAGGACAGGAATGTGATATCCTGTATCTGAAAACGTGATTTTCAATGTAAAGACAAAGTCTGCTGTTGCTTGTTGTATAGTAGCTAGTTAGTTGTATTTACAAGTCCTGTGCAGCGATGAGGAGAGAACTTATTTTCCAGGATAAACTACTACTATTAAAACGTAAATCTGAAGTAATCAGCAAGATTTTGCACATCATACATTACTCTCACACAACAACTTTATTATAACTCTGAATGTCATTGTAGTTATGATAACTGTAAAAGATAAAGTAACAGTAGCAGTGGCAAGGGTTTGGGTGTAAAGAGGAGACAGTCGCTGTATTCCTCCTTCCTTGAAAATCCTCTATACCATCCTTAAAATGATCTAAAAAGTAAATGAAAGAGCCAAAAGAGAGGGACATGGATATAATTGGAAACACTAAAAATACTACCAGCTAGGAACTGCATGGAGACATTTATTTATTTTGAAATATCAAATCATCTCAATTAAGTCAAGTCCTAAGTGTGGCTTATGGCTGACTCAAGTCCAAGTGGAGATTTTGTGTTGTTGGCAGTTCACCTCTGCAAGTACAGAGTATGGTCTTAGCAAGAACACGCTTCCAAAAGTCTGCAAATGTGGGTCTATCATGCGATCTAATATTGATGAAGATACGTCACATCACACATATGTATTTTTCTATAACTTTACTATTATTCTTGGATCAAGACAGAATTTCTTCCACTCTAACTTCAATTGTGATCAGAAACGTTCACAAAGAATATTATAGGAGAAACTTGACAGGGGAGTGATGTCTGCACCACAAGTGAGAAGTAGGTCAAATATGGTGCGATATCTAAAGTGGTGAAATATTTTTACGTTAGAATCCAAACAGAATATGTTGCGAAATAGGTCAATGGTTGATCGCTTTATCTCTGTCAGAGTTCAGACTCTGCAAGATGGGTGCCAATTGAAAAGTAGAAGGAAGAAGGGCGGCGTGCTGAATGATAAATCTGTCAGGTCTTTGGTTCATTCAAGAGGGAAGAGCGAGGCTAAGGGTAAGATCCACAAATGAGGCGTAACTAGCAGCAGGCCAAGTGTTGATGAATAAACCATCATGAAAGATGGCTTCCACTCCTCCCACTAGAGCAGGGCATCTGACTCTGTGACAGCTATCAAGAACAGGAGCAGTGAACTTAGGCAAAACTGTAGATCATTTTAAAGTGAAGGTAATTACATTGATGGGAGTATTTGTAAATATTTATCATAGTTTCACATCTTTCAAGTGGAAGATAAATATAGTTAAAAGTTGAAAAGTACAGGAAATATATCACACAAACTTCCACCCAAAATAAAACAACAATTTACAAGCAGGAACACATTTTTTGGACATTTTAAACATTAATTTCAGAAAATAAATGCTGATAGATGCACTTCAGCCTGTTTTAGAGAAAATACTGACTGTGAAAATGTGCAGGAGAGAAGCTCTTTGTGGGGAGCATTTGTGGACGAGCAAGATGTCCGCGTGACATAAAAGTTTATTATTTTATTTTTTCCATTTTTATGAGACAGGGACAGTGTACAGTAAACATTAACCTTAGTAGGAGAGATGCATCGTGCCAGGTTGTA
>KN512665.1:0-11256 GCA_000787155.1 Scartelaos histophorus | reverse complement strand
GTAGGGAAACTGTTGAAGCCTAAACATATTTTTGGTAGTAAAATAAATCATTGCAGCGATTTCGATTGGAGCAGCATCTTTAATGTAGTAGAGCTACTATCTGTAATAACTGTGATAGTAAATGTAAATGAAATAATAGTAGTAACATGAGAAACAGTACTTGTAACAGTTGTAAGAGGGGACCCAATTATGATAACTGCACCTTAATTAGCATTAAGAATGACTCCGGCTTAGAAACTACTTAATTAGGCTGTAAGGGTTAGGAGTTACTAACTACTTAATTAAAACTCTAAGCCTGAATGATACTTAATTCATAATGAACAAAAAACAGGAAGTCCTTTATTAAGGCCTACTAAAGTATAGTTAATACAAAGTGTCACCTGTAATTGTATTAACAGATTCAACAGTATCATTAATTGCATGAGTACGACATTATAATAGCTTACAACATGCTTTATAACTGTAGGGGAAGTTGTGACCTACTGGCCATTACTTGTATTTTCCTGAGGTTACCTTTAATGAATAGACCAATTTACTACTTTTATCTACCTGTTAGTGTAAATCAGTAGATATCACAATGTAATTTACTTTTCATTCCCAAGGTGTACAAAGTTAAAGCAAGATCGACAGAGCAGCAACATGGCAAAGTAATTGTCTTGCTCTAAGCCAAGGCCCATAATCTCCCGTAACCTCACGCGCTTTCCCTCTTTGCAGGCTGGATGCAGAGTGCCATGTGTCCTCGACCCACAGGACTGGCTAATCCCTGTTGCCTTTATAAGGGTGAAATGTGTGCGGTGCAATAAGTTTATTATTTATCCCGTCTTTGTTTGAAGGAGAGTCAACAGAGCAGGTACATCAGAAATAAGGTGTTTTGTGCAGGTAAAAGTGATCACAACCTAATATTTGAAAATTGTAATACATTTTGTGATACTAATATACACACAGACATACAATAGGAGTGGCAAAAAACTGTTATCATGTCATAAAACTTTACAAATGTTATTTTTTATGGACAATTTCTGAATTTCTGAAAACTTTAACCAATTGTCGAGCCAGTTTCCCTTATTTCGATTTGCTCACTTGTTTCGTATGTATTCCATGCTATATTAATGCCATTATATTGTTTTTTAATGCAAAAAATACTTCATTAATTGTAGCCACAGCTGCCTTGAGGGTAAATGAATGTGGGACTTAAGATCTGCACCAATGGCCTCTTGAACCACCTTCTCTATAATCTCTGTAGGGTTTTCTATCTTCAACTTTCCCATGTGAAAGGTGAGTGAAGTGCCTTGCCCAACGACAAAATGACTGTTTGGAGCCGTTATCAGACTACCAACCTTTGAGTTAGCTGCCGAAAATCCAACCACTGAGCTCCTGCGCGACATTACAATAACGATTTAATATGCAGTTTTCTCAGAGACACTGTTTTGGTCTATTGCACAATGGTAAAGCTTTCCACTCCACAATTCCCTCTCATTTCTGTTTGACAAAAAGAAACAAGACAAATATCCAGCGTGTACATTAAAGTAAGATGCGATAAGCTGAGATAAAAGCGCTGTTAGTATGAAATAGGACTACACACAGACGGCGGCAAATCTCTACAAAATTGAAGACGGTGACAGGAATTGCGTGAATATTCTGTTTATTTGTGTTCCTGCATTGGAGAGAACGTTTGCGCTGTGCCGATATGTCAGGGGAAAGTTTAGTCGCAGCGGGGTTACAGCTGATAGTGGCGCCGTCAGAGGAACATGTCTTCAAAGTAGTCGTCAAACTCCTCCTCCCTGAACACAAGAAGCAAATAAATACAGAAATGTTACTTCCTGTCAAGCACACGGGGATTTCAGGAGGATGCGGGCTGACATACAGTTTAATATCCTGGCTGCCTCTGCTCTGGTAAAACTTGGAAGAAGAGTATAAAGCACAAGAGTAAATAAACAAATAAGACTTTAACTGTTAAGTAAATATGAAAACAGCAATGTTAAAATCTCTCCCGGTGAAAAGTCTAAACAAGCATGACTAGCTCAGTACTACTTCACTTGTACCGAGGATACTTCTTTCTAAAGGAAACATACGGAGAGATTTTCTGATCTGTTATAATGTTGTTTCTGTGTCAAAAACACTTTTATTCACTTTTATTCTCTGGCTTTTAACACCGCATGAGTTGTGTGGTCCTCAGTGTCTTTTACTTATTTATTTTTTTTAATGTATTTTATGAGTGTTTTATTTATTTATTGCTGTCTTATGGCTTTGCTCTTATTTGATTTTACTCGTTTATTGTTTTAGGACTAATATGTTTTATTTGTGTTTAATGAGTATTCATTGTATTATTATATTATTATTGTTGCTTTTAGTCTGTATTTGTGCAGCACTTTGGAAACTGTTGTTTATGAAATGTGCTATAGAAATAAAGTGGATTGGATTGAAAAACATACTCGGAGCTTAGTTGTGTTTAATTCACGCATGTTTAACGCACAAATCCTGCATATTTAAGCATATTTAAGAAAAAAAACTGCCGTAATGCAGGTGCTCCACTGTGTTTTAAACACCATACATATTTTTTCTAAACTCCAATCTCTACTGAGCAAAAGGTAAAAGATAACAGTTAATCTGAACACCATAAAGAACTATTTAGATTGAACTTGGATGATGGATGTGACATTCCATGTGCTCTTAAACAAGTTTTGTTAAAATTCAAACTCCTGAACAAGATTATGAATGCCCATATTGGCCACAGGTTACTGAAAATGTGTGGTTTAAATCCATTTTGTATTTTTTTCTGTATTGTTAGGCTATCTTAGATGCATGAGCACTGTCTCACCATGGTAACTGCAGAAGATTCCCCCACAGACATATACAGAACATCCCCAGCCAGATTTCACTCAAAGTATCAATAGTAGCAGCCGTTTGTTCAGCCAGAGCTAATAGAATTAACTATATACTAGCAAGAGCAGCAGTAGAGGTAGTAATAATATTAACAGAAGTAGTACAGATGTAGTGTGCTTCCCCTCCGAGTACAGGCTCTAAATAGCGTCTCATAAAAGGTGATTAGTAGCTGGTGGGCTAAGTCATGGTTTCACAGCAGCTTACTGAGCGCAGTTTAATATGAACATTAGCTCTTAACCTCACCTTGACTTTTCCTCCACCGCAGGAGCAGGGCCTTTCCAGTGGTCTGCTTCTGATTGGCCCTCGCACTCCTCTGCCGACTCTGGGTCTGTGGGGACAAGTTAGACAGAGAGCACAAGTCAACTCCCAGAGGACAAATTATATTGATGAATGGATGTCATAGGCGAGCGATATTGTCTCAAGGCTCGGTTCAGTTAAGTTGGTTTTGGCCGAGAAGATTGACGTTGTTATGGCAAATCATGGGTTTTTTGGACGCTGCGCCCACTTCTGACAGGAGGGTAAACGTGCAGAGAAAGCTTGGCAGGTTATAGACCACCAGTTTATTTTGGCTCAAGGGGCCCTTACAGTTTAATCAGCCAGAGCCAAATCAGATTTACACTCTGCAATATTTGAGTGTGTCAAAATATCAGCTTTGTAACTTTCCTGTTTTTGTTCAAGTCTAAAATAGAAAAAAGACTACAGAGATTTGATGAGAAGAACTGGTCCAGAGGCATTATATAGGTCTTGGATCAAGGTGTGGTCATATTGGCATATTGCAAAGTCAAGTCACATTGCAGATTTCACATTATTAACACTTTGGTTGACTGTACCATATATTTCCTTGCTTAAGTAATGTAAAGAAAGTTTCAAAACCTGAAATACCTTCTACATTAAATCACTCCCGGATGAATGAGGAATTAGACTGCCCCTACTTGAGTAATATATTTTGTATTCTTACTTGAGTATGTTTTCCTTTGTGACCAGTCTACAAGTGACAAACACTTTAAATAATTTGGAAATGTGTGTTTCTTGCATTGCTCCTTCAGATATGATTTACTTTTTCCCATTGTGTGGTGTTTCTTTGAGAATAAAAGACTTCTTTATTTGTCCTTCCAATGACATTGACTTCAAAATGAGGAGCCCCTTAAAAATGAAACACTCTTATGGGATTTTATTAAATAAATGAATGATAAATCCAGCATAACCCCAAGCAGTTATTTAGTTAGTTATTCAATCACTTTTTCTTGAGAAGTAGTTTCCCCAAATACTTTTTCACTCTCACTTGAGTCATTTCCTGGACCACTACTTTGTACTTCTATTCTAATATAATTTTGAAGTAACTTTACTCTTACTTCTCTACCCAGTATGAATGAAGATGTCTTGATCCCACTGACTGGACTTGACCAGTTTGGGATTTCATTCACACACCAAACTCCTGCACCAGTGGGCAGTCTGATCTCTTCGTCTGTTGTCAGTCAATGACATTATCTCTCCTCAGAAAAGGTGCTTTTGTGCACAAAACTTTACAGCCTCTGCCCTCACACAGGGGACTTGGGGGCAAAGACATATTTCATTTCACACAGTGCGGTTATGGGTCAAATAACAGGCACGGAGCAGAAAGAGGGAGGCTGAGTAGAAACAGTATGGCTGTCAGGATAACACTATTACCCACATGGCTTTAGGGGGATGTTGTTTTTCAGACTAAAAGCTGGGGGAGTGTCTTGGAGCAGTTTTCTGGGGGAGTGGACAATGATTTAGCCAATGCTGAGGTCCTGTGGAAGAGGAGGTACTTTTGTGTGTGTGTGAGAGAGGTGTGAATGCTACCTTTGTCTGAGGAGGCGTCTGAGCTGCTGGAAGAGGGCGAATGATCTGGGGGAAATAAAATGGCCAGAGGTGTTAGAAAGAGTTACTGTGGATGTTGTAAAAGTTAAAAGCTGGTTATTTGAGTTTTATTGTAGGGAGATACGATACACGGGTAAAAAATATAGCATGACATTAAAAATAACACTAAACATCAGCAGTTTTAAACCATGTCTAAATCTAAGGCTATGCAATTACAATTCCAACTATGATGATTATTGCTCTAACTGATGACAAATGCACTCTCATGTGCATTCAGTGCATCTTATGTGAGAACATTCAGTACCTGTTTCCTTGATTGGAAAGTCTATACTGTTGCATACTTCAATTTTTTTCTGTCCATTTTACGTGCACTGATGGCCGACATTCCCTCCAAGCACACAATAGCTTGAATAATCCCGATTTTAAATATGACTTAAATTGTAATTATTGTCAATATTGTTGATATGTATCAGAACTAATACAAGACTCTGATACAATAAAGACTAAGGACAAAAGATGGAGAACCAGAACCATTCTAGGACCAGTGTACAACTTCTTCTATTGGATGACACTTATAGTGATATAATTTTCGATCCATTGTTGCAATAATAAATATAACACAATTCATTTCTGTACATTGCGCAGTCCAGGAATCTACTATAAAAAAATATAGCTGAAATATAAATGTCTCTTGTTGAAAACATTCTGAGAAAAAAATTACCCCTGCGCTTCTTATGTTTGTGCCTCTCTGAGCGTGAGTGCTTCCTCTTGTGTTTCTTCTTGGGTGATGGCGTGCGATTTTCCTCCAAAACCTTTTTAGTCTTTGTCTTTGCCTTCACCTCTTTCCTCCTGAAAAACAGAATCAGCTATTCACCAAAGACTATTCACAACACTGGACTCCTGATTACAGTGAAGACATCAAATACAAACCCGCTGCTAAAGGGCTCTTTCACTCAATCTCAGTTTGAAGCTGTGAAAAGGTTATGGCTTTCACTGACTCCTTTAAAAAGTCAGCAAGAACAATATAAAAGCAGCGGCAACTGTTCAAAGAGCCGGCATTATTTATTCACAACATCATCTCTTCAGATCACTATCTCCTCATAAGCTGCTTCTGCGCAGTGACTTGCTCTACATCCTGTGCACCTATTTCAATTAAGTGTGAATGCCTCAAAGCGGGATTCGGACAGACTTACTTGTGATGGTAGTTGAGCTTGAAAGAACATTCTGGGCATAATCCTACAACAAGTGAAATACAAAAGAAGAGTACTTAATTACAATGCAAGTACTAAAGAAAAAATACCACAAGTGGGAGGGAATTTGAATGGAATACAAAAATATCTACTCTACAGAAGCATCTTACCACTGAGAGTAGAACGTACTGGTAACTTTTTAACACCTTTTTAATGATAGTAGTCTTTTTTATAAAATACACAATTTCTGTATTCTTTGAGCTTTGGCCAGACATTGTTCTTGTTGTGATGCTCTAATCTAAGACAATAAAGTAAAGTTTAAAGTGTTGTTATGGGGGTTTGTTGATTAAAAGGTCAAAGTATGTGCTCTAATTTTAAATGTAGCTAAATAATTAAATGACTAGAATTATACTCAATTACAACTAAAAGTGCATGTGTCCTCAAAAAGTACAATTACCCCAAAAATCTCCTATTTACAGTTACAAGAGTATTTGTTACTGTTTACTTCCTCATCCCTGAATTTATATACATACATTGTTGTTATAAAACAGTATTTTAATGGTGTTCTAAACCAAAAGTTATCCTTTATTGGGCTCGTTCCTTTTGACAAGAACTTCACTGGCTGTGACCAGTTGTGCCGGCTGTCCTTGGCTGCCTCACCAACTTCTGTGATTGGTGGGACGGCCAATTACTGTAATTATTGTAACAGGATTTTCTGCTCTATGATACCTGAAGGAGGATTATTATGAGCGGGGTATTAGACAGGAGCTCCCATTAGGTCAGGGTTTCCAGCCACACTTGACACAGTTTACAATGAAGATACAGCACCTTGGCATAATAAGAAAATGATGTAATGTTTAGATAATGCTGAGATAATTGCTTTTACTTACGGAGTTTGACCAATGCGTTCCTCTTCTCTCCTTGTTCTACATACGCAAAATTCACCTCCCAAGACTTCAGGCCGTCCTGCTTGTCACAGCGTTTATGTCCACACTGGAATTGACCTGAAAGACAAGAAATATATGAAAGAGGAATACCTAATTAAGTTGCATCATAGTCGGGAAGTAAGAGGGATTTCAAATTGCCCAGGGTGCAGAGCGTGAGTTTGCAAGATTGGTTCCCCCAGCTAATTAGTAATAGACTGAGATGTGCAATGCCTGACACCTAAATAAGATGAAAAATTTAAATCATAATAATATAGGACGATAATTTTGACAATATTTGTTTAGATTGCCCCTCTGGAATAAGTAGAGTTATACTGATTTATTGAACTATATATGATTACAATATTAATATGTGACTTCTTCATTTCAGTGCAGCTTATGTCAATACATACCCTTTATAAAAAAACTAATTAGGACCAAAATTGTAATCCAGCTGTCCAACTTATTCTAAATGTTTTATTTTATTTGCCTGGAGTGTTACACACTATGGCACAAAAATGATCTACCTTTATTCAATTTAAAAAGCTTGTATGAGGGTTTGCCTCTGTACTGATCTGACCTGTAATCGTGCAGCGTTATGGTCACCTGCTTGATGATATTTGATTTAATCGTGCCTACCTTGTCTCTAGGGACAAGGACACATAAAGTTTGTAAAATTTAGCTGTTGTAGATTAGGTATTAGTGATAGACCTTAAATCTCTAGCAGAGGCCGATATTTTGCTTGCGTCAACCAAGTGTCAAAAGTTTTATTTGAGCATTTGGACACTACACAAAATGTAACTGTGCAGCTCTTAGATCCAGTTTTTCAGTATCAGCATCATCCATGAAAAACCCCATATTGGTTGATCTCAACTTTAGAGATTTTGTGTCAGATGCCCATTCTGCATTTCTTCTCCTCTTCCATTCATCCTCTTATCCTCATCATTTTCAACTCCGCCCCCTTCTGGCCTGACCACAGCACCCACCTGCCTGTTATCCAAAAGAGGAGCTTAGGGTGGCACCGATCTGGCTGTGGGATTCCTCTGGATTGTCCCAGAGGGGGTAAGTGCGTCACTCAAATTCATTGTTGGCATGTGCAGAGAGGGGATTGCTTCTTACAGTGTCTGAGGGAGAGGGATGTCTGCCTTCAGCTGTCTTGGATCAGGGCTGTCACAGTGAGGAGGAGACTGTACGATCACACTTATCCTCCACGTGATGAAGCTCATTAAGCATCTGTGACGTTAGAAGGGTTGACACTAGTTTGAGTTGGGAGTAGTATCAAGACACCTCCAAAGGTTTTCCAGGTGCAATTAACTTTTACAATGATGCATGGTAGAATTGTCTGTCATTTTTATATCAGGCTTGGCAAAAAGAGAGGGATTAGTGATATACTGGTGAAAAAAGAGAATGTTTTCATAAATTCCCAATATATCAGACAAGTATGTATTCCGAAGTATGTATGTTTACACAATCATCATAAAAAGTATGTAAATATAATACTCTCATTCACACACATATTCATACCTGTCTACGCAGATACTGGGGGTTAGAGGGGTTAAGCGTCTTGTTTAAGGAATCAATAACAGCATTCATCTTTGGGAGGTGGAATCACACCATCAACCTGTGGGTCAGTGGTTCTGATTGCTCTTCCAATTTTGAATCACCAACCTTGGGATTAGTGGACTAACACTCTACTAGCTGAGCTCCTGTTGCCCATAACTTTTATACTGTTATACCCTGCAGCATTAAAAAGGCAAAGGCAGTGTGAATATATATGGCGGCCCATGACCATGACACCAGCACATCAGCCTGTCTACACCTGACAGAATCCTCTCTCCCCGGCCTCTGTGACGTCAATGGCAACAGCCCAGCAGATCTCCCATGGCATGGATTTGGACAGTCTCCTAATACTAATCAAACAGCCTACTGCACACAAGTGAAAGTGCTCCTACTTCAAAGTAATGTTTCTGTGTTAGAAAGTGTATCCATCGCACAATAAGCTAATACATTGTTTTTCTGTCACTGGAATACTTGACCATTGCTCACTACTGCTACAAAGAAAGCTCCACTAATTATTATAAGATACCATTACCACTTAGAAAAGTCTATTTAATCAAACTTTGTCACTAAAAAAAATGTTGCAACACTGTGTACACAAGCCCAAGGAGTTGTTCAACTAAAGTAGCCTAGTTAAGGCTGTGAGGTAGAGAAATCTTTAGGTACCGATTTTAAAAAGACCCCCCTTTTAGAAATACTATTAAAATACTACATAGTAAAAATATACTTATACTTAAGGTATGGTAACTGCAATAGCATTTTGTAATATCCAAGCATTAATTTGCCTTAATAAAGCATGAACAAAGATGTCATTAACAATGAACAAATAGTTTAAGAATGATTCAGGCTCATTAGCAACTTAATTTAGCAGTTAGGGTAAGGAGTTAAGTTTAATAGTTACTAAATATAAGGCAATTAAAAAAGTATAGCTATTATTAAGGGTGTAAAATGTAACTTTTAATCTAAAATGAGACTTGTCAGAGAGAGAAAGTGCTATCTTTTGCTGCGCAGCTTGTTGACAGGCTCTATACGCAGTAACACATCAGGCGAGCTCACGTGCTGAAGTGAAAGGTGCTGGCAGGAGGGCAGATGACTAAAGGCGTTAGAGAGGAAACTCCTGCCGTCCTACGTCAATGGCTCCTAATGCCAGTGCCCGGGATCCTGACCAATACACAGATATGCGGCAGGACAGATGGTCTCATGATTAACTCTGACTAGATACATGATCAGGGCAGCGACCTATGAGACCCTTTAAGCATTATTACCTCTGGGGACGGGTCCCAGGGGGCAAGTCCAAAAAGACAGTGATGCCAATTTGTATCAATTTATCCTCTATATTTTTGGACTTAATTTTAATTTGGAGGCATTTAATGAGTGCAGTTAGTGCCAGACAAAATGATATTGAAATGATCTAAAAGTGACACAATAACAATGTGGCTAGTCAGTGCTGATTAGTCCTGCATAGTTAGGTAGGGTTTCTTCTCTGTTCAACCTTGTGATGTCATGTGGTAATTCAGGAAGTGTTCCACTGTGTTTTTAAACTCCACACACCTTCGCTAGAATCATTTGGATGATTTCAGCCCTGGAATCATCCAAATGACTACTGAACAAAAGGTAAAAGGTAGCTGTTAATGTGCAAGTTGGAAAGGGAGCGACATCTTAACATGGCTTAAAGCTCACAAGAGTCAGTTTTCGTAATATAGGACCTATAATGATATTTATGGTTTATACATTAGGAAAAAACACTGATTTCTTCCAGTGTTGATTCAAGAGTATTAAACTTAGTTGTTGTTAGGCTTGCCTGGCAGAATGGTTAGCACTAACTCTACTTCATCCTATCATTAACACAGCCAATTATATAATTTCTTTCACGTTCACCTCCTTCTTGACCCACCTTTGTGCACAAAAGCAAAAAATCAATGTACACCTTTTCTGTTGACCCACACAAACTATGAAAACAAGACTTTTTCTCCAGCAGGTGGGTGTATGACTGCTTTATAAGAAGTTGACTCCGGGTTGTACTCCTTTAATAAATCCTCCGCCTATGGGAAACTGCAAACAACCAGCGCATAGTGGCCTCAGGCGTGAATCTCAAAACCGCTGTCAAAGAGAGAGTCAACAAGGTGAGGTGTGGACCAGATTCAGCCTATTCATGCCTATACAGTTCTTCTATACAAACCTCTCAGAGTAATATACAAGAAATACAGGAGGAAAATCTGACAGAACAGTGCTTTGGGCATATCTGAATTCTTTGTTTGCTAATGAGCTGCCTGCTAATAATACTAAGCGCCACTGACAGGAAAGACAAAAACACAGTGCTAGCAAACCAGCTGAGGTGGAATAAACTAAAAGTGATCTCACCTTTGAATATGGGCTGTCATTTTACTGAGAATAGCACAATTAAGAAAGTCCTAAGATCTCAAATGACTCAATTTACATGGATAATGGACCATAAATTCTACTATATCCACAAAAATAACGTGGGTTTCAGCTTCACTATAGCAGAACACCTGGGACAACCTTTTACAAGTTTGAAATGTTGCGTAATCCATTCAAGTTCAACAAAAATAGGACTGTACTCAGCTACCTTTGACCTCTCCCCTCTCTTTGACAGTAAATATCTTAACTTGATAAATGTGTATGCAGGGATAACCAGCAGCAGACAGGGTGGCTTCTGCTATATGGAGTAAAGGTTATCCTCATATATAACAGCCCTATGTCTTCATCATGTGAACTAACAGCATAATCTAAATACTATATAGGATAAGCATTTAGTTTCTAGCAAATATGGCTAGCTCTGGGGTTTTAAAAAATTACATTTATGAGCAAATAGCAATTTAAGTGAAATATAATAGTTTACA